>JASDQU010028135.1:15184-31203 GCA_032191745.1 Picea mariana | reverse complement strand
TAATGGTAACCGTGTGATCTTCATGCAAAGATATTTATGTATGTGTTTAAGATAAAAATGATTCAATCAATGTTCCCAATCAATTGAAAGGAAAACATGGACGGCCACCGAACAACAATAGAAAATGAAATACAGTGAATATATATTTGTACATTTTACAATTCAGTCACTTCGTTTTTTGGATGTTTTTTTTATTCTTCTCTGGCGGGCAGTAATCATTGCATCGCATAGAAGAACCGAACCATTGTTGCTTGTATTAAGTATATTACCACGCAATATGAACGCTTGTAAAGCAGCAACGCTCCTTTGCTATGGCTTTTTGTCCAGAGATGACCAAATCAACGGCGAAGTCCTTAACTGAAATTGCCCGCTACTCTGCAACCATACATGCCGATCTTTCTTTTTAGTACTCGTCTGCCATTAGAGAAACGATGGGCGAAACAGGCCAAACTAAATCCGTAAAGGAGACAACCCGATGCAAGATTCAAGAGACATCCTGGGCCGTGGTCATATGGCAGAGCCTGCTAGGCCGGGGCTGGAAAGATGTTCTCCTTCGCATGTGGTGGCTAGAGGGGCGCATGAGAGCCGCGAGGGCTCTTCTCACCCATTCTCCTTCGACACCGCCGATTCTTACCAACGAGTCCGTCATGGCAGACCTCCTAGCATTCAGCTGAGAATGCGTAGTAGAAAAAGGGGAATTATTAGTATTTCTATGAAGACTGCAACGGAACGAACCTGGATGATTCGTCGGTGAACACATGCACGTCTTTCTAGGTGGAGGAATATGATTCATGGTGGCACCGCTGTTCAGAGAAATTGGACGGGCTGCGGGTTGAACCTGCGACGCGGATATGTCCAGGACGAAATGGATAGAAGACGAAGCCATGGCAGAAGGGGTTGAAGAATAAGAAAAGCCGCCGCTAAAGCTTGCACGGGTAGGCGAGAGCGTTCTGTGGACAGCAAAGTCGGAAGCGGAGGAAGATGAAGGCGAACTGAAATTGCGTGTGGGAGAGTGCGATCTCGGAAGGGAAAAGGTAAGGGGCAGCACAGGGGCGTTGCTGCTAGATCCGCTTCTTGCCTTCATTTCTTTCACAAGGAGGGTTTTGAGGGTTTGCTAGTGAGCTGGGTAAACCGAGTAGACCTGACGCCCTGCATTTATACAATACAATTTTCCCAGATTTGTCACTTTACGCCATATCTCCCCACTTTCGCGAACCCGTCGAACATATTCCACGCACCAAGGGAAACGGGGAGGACATTTCTTCGACGTTTTTCCGGAACTTGAACACGTGTCGACATGATGCTTGCTCTGCCCTTTCTGTTTCTAGAGAAGGAGACTGAGAAGACAAAAGTTATGGGCCTTCCTTTGTCCCTAAGTAATCGGCGGACCCTCCACATTACAACTTCTAAGAGTTTGCCAAGTAGTTGTGTTGAATATACGAGTCAAGGAAGGAGTGGCCTCCCATCTGCTTTAACAACGATGGAGTTTTAATCATTGATATACCGTGTTGGCTTATTAAACCTCATTTACTAGCTCGCTCTTTCGATGGAAGGATAATAAAGGCTTCATTTAGTTTAATCTTTAAAATTAAATATAAGAAAATAAAAGGGAGATTCTTTATATGTTAAGTCACATTTTACAACTTAATATTAGGTGGATGTGTGATTCCGTGTTTAAATTTAACATTTATCACTTTTAAATAATAATAATAAATTAAGTAAATGAAAATTGTATATGTGGAATTTAATCTTTTGGGAAATGAAACATATATCTATATATATATATAGGTGATTTTTTGAATTAGTTTTTGGCCGGTTTCTTTTTTTAGTAGAAGGCCGAATCATTTTGGGAGTTTCCATGGCGGACTTCCATTCTTAGTAACTGGTTTTTTTAGGGTATGGTGTTACATTTGATTTGGTTACTTGGGGAGTCATGGGGAAAGAGGTATGGATAGTTAATAAGCGTTGTTGTTTAGATTCAGCGGAGGATGGCGGGACTAGAGGGTTATGGGAGAAATGAGGCCATTATCTTGTTTTGAATGTGACCAGGCTTTTTTTCGATGTTCCCTCATTAACAGTTATCCTTGGATAGTGGATTAGGTGGTGGCATAAATCATTAATAAAGCATTAACTCCACCTGTTTTCGAATGAGACATAGGATCCTGGTCCCACTACAAGTGATCTGACTGGTGTATAGTGCTGACATAGATCTTGTTAAGGTGGCAAGTTTAGAGGGATGGCACATGAGGTCAGCACTCTCATGGGCACATCGGACGAGGAGGATTGGGAACAGGAGGGTCTCTTCAACACAGTTGATAAACTATGCAAATTAAAAACAGGAGGTTGTTATTTACTGGAGCCATTATCACTGTCGTTAAAGACTATAAACGACCTTACTCCTCAGCATGAACCAAAGGTTGATCAGACTCACTCTGATGGTATTAGGCGGGCTACGGTATTGAACGTAGAAGCGGCTAGACTGAGTTTTGAGCATTCCCAAAGGCAAGGTGGAGTGAGGATAGACAAGGGTTTTACAAAGCTAGAACCGGGTAACAGAAGGGTGCATTCTCGGACATCTTCTGACGGCTTTGTGGCAAACTCTCAGGGGGGTTTTACGAGTGTTAACGTATCCCAAAACAGAAAACTTGCGAGAGTCTAGAAACCCAAGAGGGCGCATCACCACCTGGTGATTGGGATGGATGTGAGGTTGGAAGAAACTTGTCAGCTCTCCTTATGTGCTCTGGTAGGTAGGTTTGCATATAAGTCAAAATGCAGTCTCCCTTTTAATGAGTGGATGAAGGTGGTCTGGTTTCATGTCATAGGTTACGTGTCAGACTACTTGACTCTTCCATTTGGGTGGTTCGGGTTGATATTTAAGAGTCTAGAGGATGTTGAGATTATCCTAAATCAGTTTTGGGATTTTGAGGGAGGCAGCATATGTTAAAGCGATGGAGAACTCGCTTTGATCCTACGGCTGAGCTTTTTAGCTTCATGCATGTATGGGTGTTGCTTCCAGGTTTACCTTTAAACCTATGAAACAAAAACGCTCTGATGGCTATTGGGAATATGCTAGGACGATTCCTGAAGGTTGACGAAGCAAGCCTTCTTTCATCAGATAAACGCATGGCGAGGGTGTTGGTTGAGTTGGATATACAGGTTGGTCTTATGGATTGTTTAGAACTGGAGTGACGAGGCCAAGTTACATTCAACGCTTAGATTATCAAGGTATACCATTTCAATGCTCCTCTTGCAGAAGAACGGTCCATTTACATAAAGATTGTCATAATAGAGTCGGTGATACAGAGGTGGAGGAAAATATGGAAGACTTTGCAAAGGACTTGTACATGAGTGAAGTAGAACTTGATGTGCTGGGAGAATCGGGCTTACGTGCTGTTGTGAGCGATGAAGATTATTTGGTAGCAGATTCAGACTCGTTCTTAGGTAATTTGAAAACCTTTTGTCCAACATTATTTTTTAATCTGTCATTGTGGGAAAGGGATTTCTTGGGAAATTTTGCACCTTCATCACAAGCTACGTATGTTGTTCCTACTAGTATAGATGTGGACTCTACAGTCCGGGGTGCCCATCCCAGTGTTTCTGATAAGACTATTCTGACCCAGCCTCAATTTGTCTCCTCTGTTACCTCACTTACAGCCTCTCTGGTTGTATCCCCTTTGGAAAAGGTTTTACATGCTTCTTCGTCCTCTAATCTTCATGTTTCGGAACTGGTCTTGGACTCTGTGATTGATTCTCTGATACCATCACTAAGGGAGACCACAATCCCTATACCAATACAAACCTTCTGGGGGTCGGAAGCTCTTGTGAACCCGGGTTGTGTAATAGGGCAGGAACATACCTCTGAGGGAGAAGGCCAGGGGAAAGATCTTGCTTGATCAAGGGGGTTGGGCATTAAAGTTTCTCCCATAAAAACTAGGAGTTCCTGTAAGAAGCAAGGGCTACATCTGCCTACTATTGATCATCATACTACTTCAAATATGGATTTGGGGGCGCTTAGAGGCATGAAAGCCCTGGCAAGGGAAAAATCATGATCCTCCTCTCCCTGAACATTAGAGGGGTGGGAGGCCCCCTCAAATTGTCTTCTATGTGTAGACTGATTACATCTACAAAACTAGATCTTATTTTCTTACAAGAGACCCTAGTTGATGAGGAAAAGGTTAGGAGGTTCATGTTTTCTTTATGCCCTACTTGGATGTACAGAGCAGTTAGTTCGGTTGGGAAGTTGGGAGGACTTTTGGTGGCATGGAATCCCAACATTGTAGAGCTTCAACCTTATCTGTGTGTTGGTGGCATTTTATTGACAGGTTCTCATACTCCTCACAAAAGAAGGAATTGCTTGCTAAATGTCTATGGGTCGTGTTTAGGATGCAGACAATTATGGGAACTGGTGGAAGACAAGGGATTACTTGATAAAACCAATCTTATCCTTGCGGGAGATTTAAACTTTTCTACCAATATTGAGGAAGTGAGGGGGGTGTCGGCCTTAATTGATCCACTGGCGACTTTTTTCAAAGATCTTTTCACCAAACATCATTTAGTGGATGTGGGGTCTTCGGAGATGATGCCAACCTGGCGAAATGGTAGGAGTGGAGCAGCTAAGATTCAAAAGAGATTAGATAGGGTTTATGCATCTAAAGAGCCTCTCATTGATGTGGCTTGCTATATATCATGGGTGGAGCTTCCTTTTATTTCTGACCATGCCCCAGTGATTTTCCAACTGGATTATGGTATTAAGTCTGTGGCATATCCATTTAAATTTAATCAGGTGTTGTTAAAAGATGAGTCCTTTGACAAACTTGTCAGAGATGTATGGAGTTCACAGCAGGATCAAGGGATGGAAGGAGCTCAATCAAGACTGGTGAAGAAGTTATATAATCTAAAAATCAGAGTGAAGAAATGGATTGTGGGTAAGAAAAAAATCGATCTTATTATCTTAGAAAAAATTGAAGGGGAGATTGCTACACTAACAAAATAGATTCTAGATTTTCAACATAGTGATGTTCCAAATTCACGTTTGAAAATTCTTGAATCAGATAGAAACAAATTATTGCTGGCAGATGAGGAGCTCTGGTGCCAAAAGAGTAGGGCAACGTGGATACACTATGGGGATAAGAATACTAAATTTTTTCATCGGTTTGCCAGTCTTAGAACGAACAAAAAGCATTTGTGGGAGGTTAAGGATGAAAGTGACCAAATCCATGTTGGGCAGGAGGCAATAAAGGAAGAAGCAGTGAGACATTTTAGATCCCTTTATAAGGAGTCATCACAAAATATGATAGAGGATCAGATTGCATCAGTGCGTCTATATCCAAGGTTGGTCACTGAGTAGGAAATGACATTATTAGAGAAACCCTACACAAAGGAAGAAGTGTTTTAGTTTCTAAGGGGCTTTACCAAAGATAAGAGCCCAGGTCCTGACGAATGGACAGTGGAGTTCTTTCTGAATTTCTTTGATTTGGTTGTTATCGATCTATTAGAGGCAATTGAGGTATCTTGTTTAACCGGTGTGGTGAATAGATCCTTAAATTCGACGTTTCTAGCTCTTATTCCCAAGGTCAATGGTCTGGATTCCTTTGGATATTTTTTGTCGATTTCATTGTGCAATCTATGTTACGATATTTTATCAAATATTATTGCCAAATGAATCAGACCAATCTTGTCTCGGTAGTTATCAGAGGAACAGTTTGGATTCTTAAAAGACAGACAAATTATTGATGCTATAGGTACAACACAGGAGTGCCTACACAACATAAAAGAGAAAAAGTTGCAGGCTCTTATTCTAAATATTGATTTAAAAAAATCCTATGATTGTATCAGTTGGGATTTTCTCAGGTTGGTTCTTTTATAGTGTGGTTTTGGTCTTCCGATGACCAAATGGATCATGGGATGCATTTCTTCAACTACATATGCTATTTTAATAAATGGAGAGCCAACTGAATTAGTTTTTAGTGGTTGTGGCCTCAGACAGGGGTATCCATTGTCACCTTTTATTTTTATTTTAGTTCTGGAAAGTCTGAGTCTGGCATTGAAAAAAGCCAAGAGGATGGATTAGTGATGGGCATAAGGGTGTCAAGGCTTATTCGGATAATCCATCTTCTATTTGTTGATGACATCCTGATTATGACCAAAGAATCTACTTCAGAATGGTTGGAGATTCATAAGATATTGACCTTATTCTGTAATGCATCTGGGCTTTTGATTAATGCTCAGAAATCCTCCTTTTATCAGCTTGGTGCTCAACAATATGTTTTGGATACTTTAAAAGCTAATTTTTTATACAACTTTTATGATCTTACTGATGGTTTTAAATATCTTGGGTATTTTTTAAAAGTTGGTAGGTTCAAATTCGAGCACTGGGATTGGCTTTTAGCAAAATATGAACATTGCATAAGCCATTGGTGCAATAGATGGCTGACAATCAGGGGTCACCTAGTTCTGATCAAGGCAGTTTTAGAAAGTCAGCCAATTTATTGGCTGACTTTGGCTAATATCCCATCATCGGTTCTTAACAGAATTCGTCAAATTGTTTTCAATTTTCTTTGGGATGGAAAAAGAAAAAAAAAGGGATTTCACCTTTGTTGTTGGTAGCTTATAGCTCGAGCGAAGAAGCATGGGGGTTGGGGTTTGAGGAACTTGGCCAGTTTTAGCAGAGCCATGGCGGAAAATACTCTATGGAGGGCTTTGATGTCAGATGGTCTTTGGCATCGAGTTCTAAAAACTAAATATTTTCCCTCTGTCTATGTGGCTCGTTGGCTTCGCACGGTTCTGATGGATGGAACAACAGGTTCACAGACTTGGAGATATCTCCAAAAATCCTTATACATCCTGTTGCACTGGCTGGCATGTCTCCCAAGCTCGGATGAATCGATTTTGCTTGGTAAAGACAAGATTTTGGGGATGGGGGATGCGACATTTTTGACTGGAGATTTGATATCAATCTTAAATCAACAAGGTGTGTATTATTTATTTCAGGCGATCAGAGAGCCCTGCCCATGCTTGATTGGCCCCAAATGGATCACTAATATTGAATTAGGTCTTGAGGGATCCTTAGCAGTCGAATGGCAATACTTATGATGTGCTATACTAAACAATGGTATGCAGTTGGTGAGGAAACCAGATGAACTAATATGGAAAGGTGGCGATTCTTCAGGTAGGATCTCGGTTAAAAATGTTTATGAGGTCATTGAAAAAATATATATATATGGTGATTGATGGTTGGAGAAAATCACTTTTGTGCTGAGACTGCCCATTAAAATTAAAGCTCTTTACCTGGTTGGTGGCAGAGAAAAAGATTCTAACTTGGGAGAATATGCAACGTAGAGGTTTTGAAGGCCCCAACTATTGTTCTCTTTGCAAGAAGAATTTGGATTATGTGTTCCATTTATTCGTTGAATGTCCTTTTACATGTGATGTTTGGGAAAGAATTAAATCATCCTTAAAATTTTCAGGGGCATGGACTAGAAACTCCATTTCTGAACGTTTTAAAAACTGGAGATTGTTATTCTCAAACTACCTCACTCTTCCGATTTATATATGATGGAATATTGGGATCGAGAGGAACCTTGCTATCTTCGAGAATGGGTCACCATATGTGCATAAGGTGGAATTTATGTCCTTACTATTCATGGTTGATTACAAGTTACCAGTCAAACCGAAGACTTTAAGGAGAGTGGCATTGCGTCTTGCGGTGGAGGGCTCTATTGGTTGGTTTGATGGGGCAGCAATTGCATCTGGAAAAAACAGTGGAGCTGGTGGGGTTTTAAGGATTAATGAACACGGAATATTCAAATGGACCATTAACTGTGGCCCTGGGACAAATACCAGAGAGGAGATGTTGGGAGTGTGGGCACTTCTGACTTTGGCTTCTCGGTTCGCTATATTGAATCTTTTTGTACAGGGGGACTCTAAGATCGTCATTGACTGGTTGCGGGGAATATGTCACCTCCATGTGATTACTCTGGAGTGTTGGAAGGACAGACTTATTGATCTTAAAAATCTCTTTCATAATGTTACCTTCCATCATGTTTATCGAGAAGATAATTCTAAAGTGGACAAGCTATCAAAACAGGCGTTGCTACAAGTCCCTGGGAAAATTGAATACTTTCATAGGGGGACGTTGAAGGTCCTCATTTATTTCTAGACCTTTTCTAGATTTGGAAGTATGCATATTTTTTTTTATGTTGGGAGTTTAGTGGGGGGATCTATTGGAGATCTTCTTCATTGGGCTATTTGATAGGGGTTTTTTGTTGTTGTTATAGTTCTCGTATTTGGAGATCTTAGTTGGGGCTGGGATTTTTCGGCATGTGTACTAGTGATGAGATGATTCCTTTTGG
The DNA here is from genome assembly GCA_032191745.1 of Picea mariana. Classification (NCBI taxonomy): domain Eukaryota; kingdom Viridiplantae; phylum Streptophyta; class Pinopsida; order Pinales; family Pinaceae; genus Picea; species Picea mariana. The sequence continues at coordinate 22,852 of JASDQU010028135.1, read as the reverse complement.
ATTTTTGGTAATACTCTCAGATGTATTGGGATCTTTGGGGTCTTTGGATTGATGTGTTACGTAAAAGAACAGTTTATATTTCTTTTTTTTTGTAAGTGAGTTTAAGAACGTGTATTACTAAAGAGGGGTTATGGTACAAAAAAGGGGATCTCCCTAGTCTTCCAAAAAGGAAACGAGGATAGAGGTTCCCGAGTTGTGTTTTCTGAAATAGGCAGGGGGTAGGATTGGACTGCCACCATGGGAAACCAGCCCAGTCCTACCATATCCAGTTTTTGATAGCATAAGCACAAATGACATGAAAAGGATAAACAAAATAACAGTAACAAAAGTTGAGATTGACCCAAGGCTGACCTGACTGACTTGATAATGGACTAACCAAACACTAGTCCAAGATAATGATATGTTTCTTCTCTTCATCCACCTGGCCCTTGTTCTCCTCCTCTTGGGGAACTGTGTGAGTCTTTTTGATATGTGTTGGCGCTCCTTTCCCATCGACTAGCGTGATGTCCATGTGATGGACGTAGTGCAAGTAGCAGTAGAGTTGAGCAGCCAACTGCTCCAACTTGGCTTTCTGGTCCGTCTCAACCTTAGTTAGCAGTTTGATGATGGTTTCCAAACTGCTAAGGCATCTTAGGATTTCGTTCAGCAATTTCGTGTGTTCCTTGTTGTTCTCATGTTTGGCATCCTCCCTCTTCGAGCTCACTTTGCCAATCAACATATTTGTTTTCCATGTTATCTCCACTATTTTGTGATAGAGAGTTTCCTTGGGCTGCGTGGATCCTGGGTCGGTTACCCAGTCCACTTCTTGAACTAGAGCATCCCATGTTTTTCTCTTGCGCTTTTTGTTGATTGCCTTCTCTAGTTGGGTGATTGTTGCCTTTCCTTTCGGTGCAACTAGAGTATGAAAGGTGCCTTCCACGTCTTTTTCCACCTGCTCCATCCTTGAAACTCACCGAGGATTGTTCTGAGTTCCCTTCCCCTAGGGGTTTCTTTTGTTGTGCATTCGCTTCATACGCACCATCCCATCTAGCCTATGGTTGCTCCTTTGTTGCGCGTTCAACCTGTTTCTGTCTACCCAGGGGTTCCTCCTTTCCCCGCCCTTGTGTCTGTTGGTAGCCTCTGCACTTGCGCTCTTCTGTTTGCCTCTCTTCTTGTTGTTTGTCTCTCATTGAGCTTCCTCTGCTTTGGGCTTGTCCTTCCAATCATGGTTTGCATGTAGAGGTGAAACTTCATGTCCTTTTTCCCCGTCACGGTACGTATGTTCATGATGGCTTAACCGTTAACCCTGTAGTTTCCCTTGCCCCTTCTCGCTTGAAATCCTATTGGGTAACTCCATGTACCCGGTCCTTGGCGTGGTGGATCAATACTGGTTCGTGTCAATCCCTCTTGCCTTACGTCATTAACTGCTTGTTGATTGTCGTCGATACTTTCCCACAGGCTTTCCCCACAAATCTTATTGTTGACACGATCTTGTTGTCGTACCCTCTCCTGTTGTATAAGTTGATTCGGCATGGTGATTGGTAGTTGAGTGTTGGGCAATCATATCCTTCCTGGGTCCTACGGTCCTTTCGCTGGGACTTTCGCTTCCCTCTTCAATGTGACCTCCCTTTCTTAAGTTGTTGTCTTGATCTTTTGTCTCTAGTTGAGTGCAGTCAATTCTAAATTGTCCTTGCAGAATGTTGATCCAGGTAGCATCTAGTTCTGGTCCTTCCTTGCTAACCCCCTCATTGGCAATTATGTCCGTCGGGCCATTTGCTGACCTGCATACCCAACACAACTCCATAGTGTTAATCGCTTGCAGATGCTCCTGGAGTTTTTGGAGGGAGTGTGTCATGCATCAATGTTTTTGAACCTTGCCCACTCTGGTGTAATTTTGGAGTCTCTTCACCATGTTGATGACCAGGTTGGAGTCACCTTCCATGATAGTGTTGGTCATCCTTTCTCTACTTAGAATTTTGAGATCGAGCTCCAGGGATCCAAATTTCGATGCGTCGTTGGTTGAGTTTCCCAAGCTCCCAGCGTACAATCAGATTATGTTTCCCCCACTGTCTATAATCACCACTCCCATTCCTGTCATTCCTGGGTTACCTTTGCCTCCCTGTCAAAATTTAACTTGAGGAACTCTGTTGAAGGAGGTGTCCAGTTGCGCTCTCCTATTTGGAGTTGCGGTGGTCACCCTACCTGTGTGTTGTTGCGCCCTTATTTTAGGTGAAAATTCTTTAGGATTCGGGAGTCCTGGCCTGTGAGTTGCGCTCTTTCAACCGGGAAGTTGCAGCTCTGCATCATTTCTTGGATTTGTGAGATTATTGCTTCCTTGAGTTTCTCTTCCAGGAGGCTTGCATTTCTGAAGATGTGCATGTTCCTTTATTTGCATATTGCCCATATGATCATCCCTGGCATGAGGTTCCAGTAGAGGTTTACCATTTCATTTTCACTGTAACTCTCATTCCAGTTACTGATGGTGCGCTGATGTTGCCTCGGGTCCTATTGGACTGGTGGAAGATGCATGTTGCCCAGTCCCATATCTTTGTTGTGTAGTTACAATCGTCAAGGAGGTGATTCATCGTTTCTTCTTTAGTTTGACAGAGGTGGCATCATGAAGGGCCTATGAAACATCTTTTCGTTAGGCTTTCCCAGGTTAGAATTTGGTTATGAAGTACTATCCATTTGAACATTTTGATTTTTGGCCACTGGGGGCTGCCCTAAATCTTACCACACTGTTGCACTGGGTCTTCTTGGTCCTGGTCCACAATGTAATTATGGGCTTCTTTTAAGATGAATCCCCGTCCATTTTCCCTACCCCATCTTATTTGGTCCTCTTCTTCTGAGACTACAATTTTCATTTTCCCCATTTCCTCCTCCACCTCTTTTGTTATTGTTGCGAACCAATCTCTGTTTTGTGGGTTGAGTTTGTCCCAGATCCTCCATCTCTCACGGTCATTTTCTTGTTTCCAGTAGTGATGGATTTTGATTTTTCCTTGCATGATCATCTCCTGTTGGAGTTCCTCCCTGTCTGGATTTTCCAATTTGGGTTCTTGTTGCCACGCATCCTCCCAGAATCTGGTTGTTTTACCATTCCTCACTTCCCAAAAACTATGTTTCTAGATCTAGGTTTTATTGCGCCAGGGTAGACTCTGGATGGTTGATCCTTCTCTTGTGCTCATAAAGTGAATTTGATCCTGGTCGTTGATGTTCGGGGCATACTTGGCCTTCCAAAGAGTTTCCCACGACGTTGACTTTTCTTTGACCCATCTCCACCAGAGTTTCGCCCTGTAGGTTTCATTGGTTACCTGTGGGTCTTGTAACCCCAGCCCTCCTTTGCATTTTGGTTTGCAAACCTTCTCCCAGGCCACAAGGGCCCATTTTTTCTTTCTTTCCGCTCCACGCCATAGAAAGTCCCGTTGGATGGCTCTTATTTTTTGGAGTATTCCTTTGGGAGTAGGAAACATCGACATCATATAGGTTGGTATTGCTTGTAGAACCACTTTGGTTAGGACAAGTCTCCCCAAAAGGTTGAGGGATCTATAGGTCAATTTTTTCACCCTCTCCTATATATTGTTGATCACTCCTTCCCATGTTTCCATTTTTCAAGCTCTGTCCGTCAGGGGAATTCCCAAGTATTTCGTTGGGAGGGTTTTGCGTTCAAACCCCAAAATATTTGCCAGGTTCCTTTGAATTGCTGGGTTGGTATTGAAGAAATATACCATGGACTTGGAATGATTTATCTCCGCTCCTGAGGCTTCCCCAAACTCTTCTAAGATTATTTTATATGCTTTTGCTTCCTTGACCGTGGGTGTGCCATGGAGTAAGGTGTCATCAACGAACTATTGGTGCGTGGAGGTAGGGCAATTTTCGAAAGGTTTAATGCATGTTATTTATCCTGTTGCAGTTGAACTTTGTATGCTCCTAATGAGTCCTTCCATCATCAGAATGAACAAAAAAGGTGATAGCGGGTCTCCTTTTATGATGCCTCTTGAGGGCCAAAAGGGTTTGGCTGGGGCTCCATTGATTAACAACGAGTAACTAGTCGTTGACACTAGGCTGACAATCCAGTTGATCCAGTGTTGCGCAAAGCCAAAGGATTCTGGAGCCTTGACCATATAGTGCCAGTTGATTTTGTCATAAGCCTTTTCTAGGCCAAGTTGGATTATCATCCCCCCTCTCCTCTGGGTTTTCAGTGTGTGTATCAGTTCATGGGCATGGATGATGTTGTCCAAAATTTGTCGCCCTTCTACAAAACCCACCCGTTCCTGGGAAATCAATGAGGGTAGGAGAGGTTTCAGTCTGTTGGCTATGACTTTGGAGATTATCTTGTAAACCACATTACATAATGTTATGGGTCTGTATTGGTCCAGGGCCCTGGATTCATTTTCTTTGGGGATTAGAGTGATCATTGTTGCATTTAGCGCTTTCAAGATGGAGGTCGAGCGTCTGGAGTCTTCCACCACACCATAGACGTCATGTTTGACCACTTCCCAGTAGGCTTTGAAGAATTCCACTGTGAAGCCATCTGGACCTGGGGCCTTTCCATTGGGCATTTCCTGAACCACTTGGTCAATTTCCTCCTTAGCGATGGGTTTGTTTAGGTTGATATTTTGTTCCTCGGTAACTAGCCTGGGGATGTGATGAGTTATCCTTTGTATGGTCTCCGTTCGATCTTGGTTGGGTTCCTGAGCTATGCCATGGAAGTGGTTTACTAGTATATTTTCGATCTCCTTGTGGGACTCTCTCTCGATCCCATCCTGATCCCAAATTTTTAGGATTTTGTTGTGGGTTCTTCTAGCAATGGTGGTTCGATGGAAAAACCTTGTATTCCATTCTCCTTCCTTTAACCACCTGATTCTAGACTTTTAGCGCCATAAGGTCTCTTCCTGCTGACATCTTGCTTCCCATTCCTGGGTTAGTTGGATCTCTTCCTTTTTTCGATCCTCTGTATAACCCCTGTCTATGCATATTTCGTGGAGGTTCCTCATTTTGTCTTCAATAATTCTTTTTTCTTGGTTTATGTTTCCAAAGATTTCCTTGTTCCACTCCTTGAGTCTTTGTTTGATGTACCCGAGTTTCTTATATAGTTTGAACATCCTTGTCCCTTGTTCAGGTTGTGGCTCCCGCCACCATTGGTTGATGTTCTCCTTGAAGGTGGGATGTTCAATCCAAAATTTCTCGAATCTGAAGGGTCTATTTTTCGGTGTGGTTTGGAAGTTTGCTTCCAGTAGGACTCGCTAGTGGTCTGAACCCCCCAAGGGAAGGATGTTGTAGTCTAAAGTTAAAACCTATAGGATGATGGACTCTGACACCAAGAATCTGTCTAGCCTCGTCGCTATCTGCTGTTGATTTATCCGTTTGTTGTTCCAAGTGAACTGGCCATTACTGGTTTTGATGTCCACCATCTCCACTGTGTCTATGAAAGTTGAAAAGTATTCTGCATCTCTATCTAGTCTTCTGGTACCTCCTTTTTTCTCCACAAGAGTCGTGATGATGTTGAAGTCCCCGGCTAGGATCTAGTGGAGGTTGTTGGAGCAGTCTTTTAGTTGTTCTAGGTCTAGGAGCATTCTTCTCTTCTCTTCCAACATCTGGGGACCATACACATTAGTGCATAGAATCATCTCTGTGCTACCTATGATTTGCATATTAACCAAAAGTGTGTATCTGGTGGCTTCGACTGCTAGTAGATTCATCACTTGTGGGTTACATAGAGTGAGAATATCGCATGCCATCTACTGTCCTTCGACAACCAACATCTTGTACTTGTTCCATTGTTTTTTGTTGATTGTTTCCATTCTATCTACTGTACATTTTGTCTCTTGGATGAAACAGAGGTCTGATTGTTCCTTCCTCAGTATGTTTTTAAGGATTCTTTGTTTTCGTGGGTTGTTTAGGCCTCTAATATTCTGTGTTATAATCTTCATTTAAACATGTGGGGGGGAGTTTGGAAAGAGCTTCTTGATCTTACTTGAATTTATCGGCAGAGCTCCTAGTTCTTGTAGGGCTACGTTGTTTGATTTCCTGCCTTTATTCCTCCATGTTTACTTGGGTGAGAGCTGTGGTTGTCCCTCACCTGCTTTGATTCCTAGGTGTCCTATCTCCCCATGCGTGCGCTTAAGCCCTTTGTATTTTTCTTCCTCCCTTAAGAGGAATAGGTATTGGATGCGGTCTAGTTGCTCCGTTGGTACATTGTCCATGCCCTGCCTTTTCCATTGCTCCAATATGTTCGGGAGATCGATTCCTTCCCTTTCCACAATATATCTGAGGTAAGGATCTTTCATACCTACCTCACTTGGTGTCATTTACGCATCTTTGTCTGCCTCCTGCATGGGTGTGTTGACATCTCTAGTTTCTCCGTCCATAGGCGTTGCACTACCCCCCTGCTCCATCTTATTGCTTGGATTGTTTGTGTCCTCATTTGTGGCTTGGTCCTTAGCTTCTTTAACTTTTTCCTTTTCCTTTCCTCCTTGTTCCCCTTTGTAGGTTTTGTCACACCCTTCCATTCTGGTCTTGGCTTCCGTATTGATTCTCATTGGGGTTTTACTTGGTTTCTCGTTTTCTCTGTTTCTGTAGTTCGGTTTGATAAACCCATCCTCATCCTATTGTATTTTGGTGTTTTCTGCTTATTGGATTTTATTGAGAGGGAATTCTCTGAATAGGTGTCTATGTTCATGGAATATTCTACATCTGAATGGGATCTGCTCGTAATCGATGCTTTGTATCCATTCCTCATCCCTGAATTCCAGGCTTATAGCTTCTGGGAGTGCCCTCGAGACATCCATCTCTATGCAGATACTTTCACAGGAGGTATATCTCCCTTTTAGGGTTGCTTCCGATGTCTTCACATATTTTCCAAGTTTGTTCCTGATTGCTTCGAAGGTGGAGGGTAGCTAGTAGTCTAGCGACAGAGAGTAAAGTCGCAACCAGATGGGTACATTCTTGAAGGTTTCTTTCTCTGGGGAGAAGTTTTCCTTCCATGGCAACATGTACAGTCCTGTTGAGGCGTGGAAGTATCCCTCAAAGAATTTATCCCTATCCTCCAAATTCATGAATATTGCTGTGAAGAAACCTTTCGAACCCAGGTGGAGTTCCACTTCCCCATTTGGTTTCCAGTGATATTTTATCCAGTTGCGCAATGTTCTTTCTGTGGGCCACAGACCCATGAAATTGAAAATTAGTGCATGCATCTTCATCTAGTCCTGGAAGAGTTGTGTTTATGGGTCTTCCAGTATCACCTTGGGTATCAGTGTTGTTTTAGGTTTACATGGGTTGCGCTCTTCTGCCCCATTGGGGTTCTCTAGTTCTTGTGCTTCATTCTGGGTTTCTCTGGCTTCTTCCCCCATGCGATCCCCGTTTTTCGGGTTTCTTTCCTGATTTTTTTCCCGTCCTGAACCTGAGGTGCTCGTCACTGGTTCCTTGAAACCTCGGCCTCTTGGTACTTCCCCCCTATCCACCACTACCTGCTTGTATGAGGGGGTTCCATTACCGCCCCCTTTGGTAACCATGTTGCGCTCTGTTGTGTCTGCGACTATCAAACCCTAGGTCTGTGTTGTTTTGTTGATGAATGGATCTACCTCAATTTATTCAAGCTCTTTGAATGGCTCAAGCAGGGATGTCAAGAATAGTTTATATTTCAATATAAATCTAAAGCGACATTTTCTGTGGAAAATATATATATATATA
>JASDQU010028134.1:2195-21174 GCA_032191745.1 Picea mariana | reverse complement strand
GCAATAGATGGAAGCATAGATAAATACAAGCAAGGTTCGTGGCTAGAGGGTTCTCCCAGAAGGAGGGAGAAGATTATGACGAAACCTTTGCTCCTATTGCCAGATATACTTCTATTAGAGCCATTATGTCTCTTGTTGCTTCCATGGGATGGAGTTTACATCAGATGGACGTAAAGACATCCTTTCTCAATGGAGCAATTGAAGAAGAAGTATACATTGAACAACCTCAAGGTTTTGAGGTGCATCCTAGAGACACATGTTTGTAGATTAAAGAAATCCTTGTATGGACTCAAGCAAGCTCCAAGAGCTTGGTATGCCAGAATTGACAGTTACTTAATAAGACTTGGTTTCTCTAAGACTCATGTAGATCCAAATCTCTACTACAAGTTTGTGAACAATGCACCTGTGATTCTATTGTTGTATGTCGACGATTTATTCTTGACAGATGTAGAGTCTCTCATCACCTAGTGTAAGAAGGAATTAGCTTATGAGTTTGATATGAAAGATCTTGGTCTCATGTACTATTACTTGGGACTAGAAGTATGGCAGAAGCGTGGTGAAGTATTCCTTGGACAAGGAAAGTATGCAATGAATATTCTTCAGAAATTTGGAATGATGGATTGCAAATCCATGGCTACTCCTATCATCACAGATATAAAAAAAGTAAGAGACTCAAATTCTAATCCAGTAGACCCGTCCCTATATCGACAATTGATTGGTTCGTTGATGTATCTAGTGAATACTCGACCAGATATTTGCTTTGTTGTAAACACTTTAAGGCAGTTCTAGGTGGACCCTAGACATGAGCACTGGATAGTTGCAAAGCATGTTCTAAGATATATTCGTGGGACGTTAAACTATGGTTTAAGATACACCTCATGCAGTGATATACAACTTCATGGATTCACAGATTCAGATTGGGCAGGGAGTGCAAAAGACATAAGAAGTACTTCATGGATGTGTTCCAGTTTGGGATTTGCTATGATATCATGGGCCAACAAGAAACAAAAGTATGTCACACTCAGTATAGTAGAAGCAGAATATATCGCAGCATGTGAGGCATGTAATGAAGCAATATGGCCAAGGAAGCTGATTTCTAGATTATTTGATCAGGTACCATATTCGACCATAATATACCGTGACAATAAAAGTTGTATGAGGCTATCAGAATCGCCAGTGTTTCATGACCGATCGAAACATATTAAGATCAAATACTACTTTATTCGTGATAAAGTCCGGGAAGGAGAAGTGAAACTCCAATATATCTCCACAGATGAGCAAGTAGTAGATATTTTGACAAAGCCTTTGTGTAGGATACAATTTGTATACTCAAGGGACACGATGGGGCTCGTGGAGATAACTCTCTTAGCTGAAAGGGAAGAGATGGCTCCCCAAGTTAGGAGGGAGCACTAATATGTTATTGATTCATGGGAAGTCATTTTCCAGTTTGAAAAATGGTCCAGGTTGGGAAGTTCCTTTCCAGTCTGTAAAGTGGTTCAAGATTTTTGACGGACAGTCATTTTCTAGTTCGGAAAATGGTCCAGATCAAACAATCATTTTTGTAATGAAAATGGTCTGATAGATTGTTGATGTACCATAGACAACGATTCCCCTTGTGGCCATTGTGGGGGAATGGTCTAGGACAATCATTCTTCATGGCAGTCACTATGAGTAGTGGTCAAGTAGAATGGTCTGCCTCGTCGGGCAATCATTCTTTCGAAGTTCACAGTTGTGAACAGTTTCAGAGAATGGTCTATTTTGGAGGTTGGTGTAGGGCAATCATTTCCTTAGGAAATGGTCTGGATAATCATTCCCTGTGGAAGAATCATTCTCTCTAGGTTTCACTATGATTAGTGTCAGAGGAATGGCCCAGTTAGGTGAATGGTCTAGGTTCAACAATAAGGGACATGCATTCCCTAGGGCAGACTCATTCTCTCCAGGTTGCACTATGATTAGTGCCGGAGGAATGGCCCAGTTAGGTGAATGGTCCAGGCTCAGAAATACAGGACAAGTATTCTTCTATGCTTGGGAAGAATAGTCTAGATAGTCCATGGTTGATGTGTTACTTTCTGAGGACAAATCCTCTTCCAAATATCACAGATGTGAGTGGAAGAATGGCCCAGATGACTCAATTTCTATCATGATATTGTTGATATTAGGTGATATGATTATTGTAGAGACTATATGTCTATGGACAATAGTTGTATGCTACTATGGTGGATGTGATCCACTGGTAGTGACTGTGTGTCACTGGTTAGTAGCAGTGTGCTACTAGGAGTGGTTGTGTACCACTGGATAGCAGTTGTATACTACTATGTATATACATAGTTGTGTTCTATTGGATGACATTGTTTTGATTTCCCTAGAGACTATCTAGTTGGATAATGATGATGGTGCTCGTGATTTGATCATGAGATAACTTGTGTGGCTATGATGATGCTACTGATTGAATGGTTTGTTTCTGCTCAAGACCATTGCCTTTAAAACCTCCCTAGCTAGGAGGGAGTGTTGATATTATGGTAGCTGTGAGAGGTATTAGCCTCCCCATGTAACCTTTGGCAAGACTAGAATATTCCGGGAAGCAAGAGAAACCCTAAAGATTTGGATAGTAACCCTAGAAGACAAGTCAAATTAATAGAATAAATTAATATTGAGTTACTAGCCCCCAAGAAGAGAAGTCGACCCAGTGAGTTAAGATGGAACAGTATAAATAAAGGGAGCTAGATCTCATTTGTCATTCACTCACTCACGACTGCATAAGGACAAGAAGTGCGCATGAGTGAAGGAGAACTGCAACTGTTGCAATAATGACTTTGTCTTGGGTTATTGGTTTGGACTTTCTGCTTGGTCTTTGGTTATCCTTGCTTGGTGCACTAGCCTTGGTTGGCTATTGGTCTGCTACTAGAATTATTCTGTTTGTCAAGGTTAAGTTGCTCGGGGGTGGCCTTTGTGCCTATGGTTGAGTGACAATACTGCTATATAGTCTATGGTAAAACGAACACACCCATTTTTCTAACAACATTTTCCCTGTTTAAGGAGGATGTCGGGGAAAGTAACCACATCTAGGAGGGCACATCTAGTCCCTGGATCAGAATTCTGAAATTTGAAGTTTGAAGAAAAAGAAAATCAGGGTTTCCTCATAAAACCCTAAGTTGCAGTACCAGTTGTAGTTGCAGTGCCAACACAAGTTGCAATACCAGTTGCAGTGAAAGTTTTTGTGAAGTCTTGGGACTGATTTTTATTGTCCTAGTGCGCCTTACCCTAGCAAATATCCAACTAACTTTAAGTTACAAGTTGAAGCACCTTTGAAGTTTTAAAGGTTCATTATTGCTTGCCACTGCTGTCGGATGGGGCCACTAACTGTCGATGCTGCCAGAGGTATGTACTTACATATGTTCAAACTATACCATTATTCTAAAGGGTATTTGCAGGAGAAAATATCTTTTTTCTAAACAACAATCATAGATCCAGAAGGATCTCAGATCCAACACATTCAGAGGAGCAATGCACCCCAGGTTTGATTAATTTGATATGCCTCTATTTGTTATGGCATTATTGTAATCTTATGAATATCCAGGTTTCATTTTGATCTGTTGAAGTTATCATACGAACCATTGGTCAAAATTAAAGTCAAGGTATGAGATTGATTAAAGTTGAGATTATAGAGTTTATTCTCTAACTTACATTTCTGTCAAGAAAACATATTGTCTTAGTACATAGGACAAGTTGAAGAAAGTACTTGTCATCTTGAGTGAAGGAGACTCGGAAGAAAAGCAACACACTCATTCTCGAGGACAAGACTCCAAGTCCCAAGTTTGATTGATTAAGTTGATAAGATTCAAATTTGCACATGTCAAATTTGATAACTACCTCATTTCAAGTAAACACTATAGTTGAGATAGCAATCTTTGAAAAGTTTTATACTTGGTAGCATGTGATCATTATTGAGATAAATTCTTACTGTAATCATGCACTAGATATAACTAACATCTCCTCTAGGAGAAACTTCTTGTTTTGTTTCCAGGTTACCATGGAGAAATGATTGATCACAACACTAGAAGAGTGTTTTTTTCATTCCTTATTATTGCATTTCTTACTTTTTACCCTTGTTTCAGGCATGTCACAAGTGATAGCTCTAAAGGAGCTACTATGATGATTGTTCTCGCTATTGTTTTATTATTATTACACAGAGTATTATTCTTGTCTACTGTTTCTCCCTTGTTGTTCTTGTTCCGGGCACGTCACAAGTGATAACCCCGAGGGAGCTATAGTGACGATTCCAGGAGGAAATATATTAGATGAGATGTGGAGCAGACTATCCAAGTTGTATATATGACTGTATACATCCATATACCAAAGAAGAAGAAGAAGCTAATTTTGCTAGATATAGAACATCTCATATGGAGACAGATCATGAGGAGCTGAAGGCTCCAAAGATGACCGAACATTAGAATAGAACTCACAATAGACTTGGTCAATGGATAATGAAGCCACCTTGACATGAAGCAAAATTCGTTTGAAGTGAGACTCAACTTTTCATATCAAGACTTGGTATTCAACACCAAGTATATCCTACAGAGACTGTAAAGTTTTTGTAGACTCAAAAGAAATCAAGACTTATAGTAAGCCTGATCTGAGAAAGGATCAGATGGGAAAAGGAGACATCTTCTAGGACTGACAGACACATGCCATGAGTTGAGAAGACTAGATCGTAGCTTCAGAGACCTCTAGGAGACATGAAATCTCCTGAGAATATTTCCTTGTTCCAGTGATAGAGGAGGAACCCAGTCAGAAGGACTGGGATATGGATTTTTCCTTGAAACTGGAAGGGAAGTCAGTGACTTCCAAGATTGATCTAACAGATCAAGCATGTTGCTGATAACAATATAAAGATGTACACAGCCTGTTTTGTGTCTAGAGGATTCTCCCAACAAGAGAGAGAAGACTATGACGAGACACCTGCTCCAGTAATCGAAGAAATAGTTCCAGTGTTTGTGAAGAAAGCAAGAAAAACCATGATTCCGATACAATATGAAATTCAGAGGGAGTAGTCCCTGTATTTGAGATTGCGTTGCCTCCATGAAAGAAGAAATGTTACCTTCAATATCAACCACTCTCAGTTTCAGATAAAGCTATTGCCATGATAGAATAGAGGAGCTACTCTCAAAGTTCAACAACTACAATAAAAATAGAGAAATCATTCTCAGATTCAGAAATAACAAATGTAGGTGCAGAGTCCTAGTTCCAGAAGAAACAGTGTCATAAAAAGTAGAGGACATACTCTCAGGCAGTGAGACAAATAGTGCTTTGCAGAAAGCACATAGAACCAACACATGATTATGTAGATTGAGTTGCAGCTGAGCAAGTGTACTAGGTTGGTACAATGTGATGTGAACATTTGGTATAGATGCAACTGAGAAAGTGTACTCATGTCTACTCCTATGGAGACGAATCTGAAGTTATTGGTTGATACTTCGTTAGAAATAGTTGATGTTACTCTATCCAGAAAAAATGATTGGTTCGTTGATGTATCTAACGAATACCATACCATATATATGCTTTACTGTGAACACCTTGAGTCAGTATTTGGTGGAGCCTAGACGTGTTCACCTTGTAGCTGCAAAGTATGTGATGAGATACTTGTTATTCCCTATCCTAGGGATAACTAAGGAGATCATGTCTCGAGGCCCACTGGTCCTAGACATGGAGTGCCGAGAGCCGGATGACTTGAGCATGGCTCCAGAGGGCCCCTCTTTTCTTCAGTGCAACACATCTACCAGCAACAGCAGTATCCATCCCACTAGTCTGGTCCCGAAGTAGTAGTAAGTCTCACTCCGTGAGGTAATGAGTCCGGGTCTCATGGTATGTGTCACTCTGATTATTGAAGCACTTGAATATGTTGCACTGAATTCTCCTTCATTTCATAACGTTTGCTTGGAAATTATACTCTTTAACTTGTTCATACCTGGAAGGGTGACATGATTCCCTAGTAAGTTGATCTCCCTTTAGGATGGGTTGCCACTGGGGGGGTCTATGAAAGGTCATCGTCCATTCCCTCCATACTTACCACTTTCCATCCTTACTCCTCTCATTTTCCCCTACCTTTGTTCGAGCATTGGGTTCTCCAAGAAGGGTTGTACCTTGCCTTGTGGGAAGATGGGGCGAAAGGCCCAAAGGGTAAAAGTAGCTGGCAAGAGTTAAAAGCCAAAATGAAACCTTTGAGATGCTTCGCCCAGGGATTCCCAAGAAAGCAGTAGAAGGATTCTCAGTAAGAAAAGGGAACCCGTAAGATAAATAAACACTCAAGGTATTAGTTGGTGGATGGGAGGTCTCATCATGAGCCGACCTATTATGACCATGGGCATGCAGCGGTATGACACTACCATCTATCTGGTCACCAAACCAGGGTAGTGGCTCTTGGTGGCATAGCTAAGAGAAAGGGGGTATCATCACGAACCATCCTTCTCATCTCCGTGAAATGCTCGTGGGTAACGTTGTCACCTCTGGTTACCAAGCCAGGAGAGTGTCCCTCATCTCTTCTCTTGAAGAACAAAAGAAAAAACAATAAAACTAAGAATAAAAGGCATTGAATGGGCTAGGAAAGAATGGCATCTATGGCAAGGTGCAACTCACCCTCTATAGAGGCATCCATAGGTAAGATTTACATTTCCCTGTTATCACTACACCCCATGCCCAAACACTTACCCCACGCCACCTCACACACACTTACATGACCTAGATTGGCTCTCACCTGGGAAACACCCCAAACTTAAGGATGATTAACCCAATAGGACACCCCAAGACCTTCTCCAAACTCGACTTGTTAAACGGCAGAATGTTTTTGAGCATTTGTCTGGGTAAAGGGGGGTTTGATGCACATGTTTGAGTAATTTGATTATTAGATGTGATTGACATTGCTATGATCCCTGCAACTTATGAACCCCTGGAGGGTGTACTTGTTGTTACTACAAAACTTTGCTCGGTGGATAGGTACATATGGGGGAATGATCAACTCAGACCTCCATGGGAATGAAAGCCCAACAGGTGGATGTTGTGACCCAACCAGGTGTAGAGAGATACCAAAGACTTGCACCAGGAAGAAAGGACGTTTCCCTTGAGACACTCTAGCAGACCTAGACCTAGGGGGATCTTGCCTTCCACCTAGACGTTGACACTTGAGAGCCCATGACGCATCATTTTGACCCTAGTTGTCATCCAAAGCTGGGGTGTGAATTTATGAGGGCATTTATGTGCTGGTTGGCACGTGTGGCATCATACAGGGCTTTTGGAGGCCAAAGGTTTTGCATGTGGGGCCCAACGTTCCACCCTAGGGGCTCAATGCCACCCTAGAAGGGCATGACATCACCCTTGGAAATTGTTTTAGGGTTTCATTACTTTCAATAATGTAAAAATTGGATTTTTGATGTAATTGGGCCAAGTCAGCCTTTTTATGACCTAATTTTAATTAAAGGTCATTGAAACTGTATAAATAGAGAAAGATAACTCTCATTTTTTCATCACTCATCACACAAGTAGTGTGCTCTAAAATTTGCACCCTTTTGGGGGTTATTGGCTGAAATTCTATTCGCACTTTCTCTTGGAGGCTAAATTTTGCAACTTGGATCATTTCTTGGTGAAGTTACTTGGCATTCTAGGGTTTTATGGCTTGATTATTCTTGGCGAAGTAAGTAACTCTGCAATTCTTCATTTTATTTGAATGGTTTATGGTGAATTTGCTTATTCATGTTAAAGATTATGAAATTGTTTGCTTGATAAACCCTAGGAGTAAAGGAATTAATTTGCTACTTTACTCTTCATTTGCTAGACCTTGCTAAGAAGATTTCAACCTAGGTAAACTTCTAGAGCCCTAAATACTAGCACTTTAGAAGTCATTATCTAGTCAATTGTTGCTTCTAATATCTTTCAATAATCTAAGGAAGGAAGGTTTTCTAGAGCCTAAGATTGCTTACACTCTAGCAAATTCATCTTTAGGGTTTGGATGTTTGAGGCCTTGAAGAACCAACACCTCTTCCATCCATCTCTTCTCCTTAGGCAATTACAATCATGGTGTTATTTCTTCCAATAGAAAACCGTCACTTATAGACTCCATTACCCCTAAGGCACTAGTCTACTCACTATAGTGATTGATTGATCAAAACAACTCTCAAACTATTTTCCTTGAAACAATTACTAACTTCTACTAACCTTAGACTAGACTAATTCATTGACTAACTTGCTGTTGTTGCAAAAGATTACAACAACCATCTAACAAAAAAAAATTTATCTCAAAAAGTGGCGTTTAATGCTGATTAAACATTGCCAATTTTGCTTTTGACAAGCAGTTATCATTTTCCCAATTCAAAGCTATATTTCCTTGTCTTTTTCAAGCAAATTCAAAGCATAATTATTGTGGTTGTTACAAAATACTTATTGCCGTTGTAAATAATCATTGTGCTGCAATTTTATATCAGTTTACTTATTTTTCAAAGGTTCATTGTCTTATGAAACACTAACATCATTTGGTACTTGGAAGTTGCCACTTTTTCTATTTGTTGTCTTCTTCTGGGCAGGTGCACCTTATTTACCTTTTGCTTCATCTCTATAAGACACAAAGAACCTTTGACTTGAGTGACTTGTGAGAGGGAGGGGACTTTCTTGTACCTTTTACCTTAGCCTTCTCAAACCTTCAAGTCAATGGGGACGTCTCCCCTGTGGTACTATGACATACTCCTAAATAGAAAGGGGTTTCCTATTAAGGTGACAATGATAGGTCACTCCCTGTTACGCCAATCTTGCATTCACCTACCTTGGGCTTCGGGAAAGTACAGATTGTGCGATAACAATACCTTAAAGGTAGATTGGACTATGGCCTCTGTTATACTGGAGATCATGACTTCAGAGTGTATAATTATACTGATTCATATTGGGTTGGAAGTGCTTCAGATAGAAAGAGAACTTCAAGATGTTGTTTCAGTTTGGGGCTAGCCATGACTTCATGGAAAAGCAGGAAGTAGTCCAGTATTGCTCTCAATACAACAGAAGCGGAGTACATTGCAACATGTTCCACCAGTTGTGAAGCCATATGGCTTCGGAAGTGGTTGACAGGTCTGTTCGATATGGAGATGAAAGCTACCATGATTCTATGTGATAACCAGAGTTGCATAAAGATGACAGAGAACACAATGTTCCATGATATGACGAAGCACATAGAGATCCGTTATCACTACATTTGTGACATGGTGCAAAAGGGAGCTGTAAAGCTCCAATAGGTTGGCACCGATGAGCAGGTTGCAGATGTGTTGACTAAGCCTATGTCTCGTGTGAAGTTTGACTACTTCCAAGACAAGATTGGTGTAGTTCGAAAGGGGGAGTGATGTTGATGATACTATGATATCCTGATCAACAACATGTAGCTCAATTAGGATTTTATATCCTAGGGGACTGATCATCCCTGAGCAGATCTCGAAGGTCCGGTTAGGACAGTGTGTCAGAGTACCTATGCATGTATATGCCAGCTGTGGTCAGTGGTGGTAGCTCAGTTAGGATTTTATATCCTAGGGAATCTTAATTTCCTGTGCAGATCCCGAAGGTCTGGTAAGGACGGTTTGTCAGAGTACCACATGGTAGGTTGTTAGGATTTTATATCCTAGGGAATCTTATGATTCCTAGGCAGATCCCAAAGGTCCAGTAAGAACAATATGTCAAAGTACCACAGATGTTTTTGATGCACCTGCCTCATTCTATTGCCACATATAGATGCTTATGTTCCAGCTTCGTGTAGTTGATGATGTTGTTCCAACTCCATGTTGTTGATGTTGTTGTTCCAACTTCGTGCTATTGATGATGTTATTCCAGCTTCGTGCTATTGATGTTGATGTTCCAGCTTCATGCTGATAATGATGATGATGTTATTCCAGCTCCATGCTGCAAATGATGATATTGATGATGGAATTTTTTTTTCCCAATGACCTATAGATATGACCGATAGTGTTCTGAATGCTAATGACGATGTCCCCTCTTCTTGATGATGTATTGATTCCAGTCATTTGTTATTAATGTTGTCAATAGAATACCCTTCTTGTTAAGGGGGAGTGTTGAAATATTGTAATTGCAAAGAATATTCTACCTAAGAAAGAGTTGAATAATATTATTATATTATATTTAATTAGGCCCTATTGTGCCTTGACAACTAAATGTAAATTAAGAGGGTAAAGTGACAGGTCGACCCAGACCTAATTATAGGTTGGCCATACCACTATTTATAAGAGAGGCCAACACCTCATTTGGACACACTCATCACACTAGCTCTACAACTATGAAGAAGTGCACAAGTCTTGGAGTAGTTGCTGCAACTGGGGGTGATGTCAAGAAGGGATCTTGGTCTATGTCTTGGTATTTCTTGGTTAAGTGGTGCACTACTCTTCCTAGTGAAGGAGTAGAGGAGGATCTTCTGTTCGATCTTTTGTCTATCTATATTGATGAAATTTTTGCTAGGTTTTCTTCCCCATGAGGGTTTCCCAGGATAATCTGTGTCTATTGTTTCTGTGATTGCCTCTCTTTCAGTGATCTTATTTATGCAGCTAATGTGCTAAATCATTATAATAACAAAGAAGAACCGTAACTACTAGCTGTATAAGTAAAACTTCAACAATTTAGCATGAGAGGTACATGATATTACACGCAAAATCATATATGAATCCTTAAAATATATCGTACCCAAATTAGTGCAACTTCATGAGATTTGAACCATAACCCTTATTTTCCAAATCAAGAAAATTCATCAATAATCCAAACTCCTTACAATTAACAACAATATGGCCATAATTATATTGGAGGAAAAACAAGGAAATCCATACGATGTCATAATTTTTTAAACCACTATGATGATCTACACCAAGTGTGTCAAAGCCATGAACCTCACATGACAATTTTAATTTCCGAGATAGATCATGCCTCATATATTCACCTTGTACCCTAAATTTTCAAGTGTCTCGTATTGTCTTGTACTTTGCTCCACACCCATTTGCGCTTTCTCTTTCTTGCAATTCATTATGCCTCACAGATACTTCAACCAAAACCAATCACAATGATCTCCAACCCATACAATCTATGGTCTATGAACCAAGAGACTTTTTGCAATTTAAATAATACCAACTCTACAAACAAGTAAACTATCCATGTATTCTTATTCTTAAGTATGTAGTTTATTTTTCACCTTTGAGTTGTTGTTGCTTTTACAAAATGTTGAATTTTTCAATTTTAAGATCTGATAATTATTTCCTTACGATTTTATGCCACGGTTATCATAGAATAATTACACACTGAAAGTCTCAACCAAAATAAAATTGTAGCAGAAACAATAGAATCATAGAAAGATAACCATGCACAATAGACACAAGATTTTATCCTGGGAAACCCAAACTTGGGAGAAAGCCAAACAACTTTTCTTAAGAAGAAATCAACCCAAGTACATCACCATCAATAAGAAGAAACCCTAGCACAACTTCTCCCTTGCACGAGGAAGAACCCTCAAAGATAGCACATCTTTAGACAAGATAGCGAACCCCCAAAAAATCTTCTTAAGATGCTCCTTGTAATTTTGCTGGTATGCCACTGGTTAATGTGCACTTGATGAGAAGAGTGATGTCGTGATTAAAATGAAATGATCAAGCCTTTATTTATATAAATCGAATCACCTTTAATTTCTTTGTAGTTCCGACTTGTACTTTTGTCTTCAATATTTTCTTTAATGCTTTCTGAGGTTTCTTTAATGGTTTAATGAGCCTTGTTTTGTCTTCTTGGAATTTCTTCTTTTCTAGAAACGTTGTTCATGAGCCTTATTGATTGGTCATCTCCTCACATGCACATTTAGTTAATATAGAACTCTAATGTTGAGTAGATCCACTGAGAAGCCCCTCATCACAAGATGTCTCTTAAGCCTACATCTTCAACATTAGACTAGACTTGTAAACAAGTCAAACATGCCCTATAAAAATAGATCACTGCATCATGGAGCAGGCAATGTGAGAGCATTTTGAGTCTTTTTTTTCACTCATCAAATCAACATGACTAATAGGAGAAGACCGCCCTAGGCCATTCACCACTAGCCAAATCAACATGGCCCTGTGAGTGAATGTATCATTCTCCCTTTGTCAAATTAGCATGACCAATCTAGGAGAATGTCTACCCGATGCTGCTAACTAGAGAAACATCAACATGACAAACCACATTCTCCTTTTTGGCCAACTGTTTACAAGGTCAACAGTGGTTTGGACAAATAAAAAATACAATTTCACTACAACAATGCTCACAACAACAACAACACGAATATATTAAGGAGAATCTTGAGGCAAAAACATGTCAATATCGGCCAATTGAAGATCATGTCATAATATTGAAAACCCCCACAATGCACAATTTGTTCTGCTTAATCATGAATACCCTTGCAATGACAATTTGTTCCGCTCAATCTAATCCCCAAAACCCAGTGTCCTCAACGATCTTGCAATGTGCTTATAATGTTCTTCTCTATGAACATATATAGTGTTTATGATGTTCTTTATTTATTTTTCTTTTTTTTATTATGTGTTCACCTCACATTGGTGTATCTATACTTTTACTTCTTTTTTTGTCAAACAATTATTCTATCTATTGGAAGCATTACATGCACATGTGCACAAAGTGTTGAAGATCTACCACCACCCGGTTTGTAGAATGCCCCTCTCAACAGAGTAATTTGATCATAATATGTATTAATATTTCAATACTCCAAACAGAAAATGCAAGCATGCCAGATTCAATAGAGTAACAGAGAACGAGGTAGAAAGAGGATGCTATGATTTTCAAGCCATAAGCATATTAGCCATTCATTTTGTTGCATTTGCATTGCTCCTAAGATCATTTTTCTTGAAAGATAATTAGATTATGGCATATCAGGTTTGGTATGGGCTCAAGATTAATTATTGTGACAATGTCAAGAAATGCTCGTTAAAATTCTTTAACTATGTATTCTTGCATGTTGCACTGTAGTAACATCTGCTCAACCTGAGAAGACAAACTTTCCAAAATTAAACAGTGAATATCTTGAGCTATGCTTGTGGAGGCTGGATTCACAGCCTATTATCCCCACTTTTTAGGGATAACGAGGAGATCATGTCTCGAGGCCCACAGGTCCTAGACATGGAGTACCGAGAGCAGGATTGACCTAAGCATGGCCCTGGAGGGCCCCGCCTTTTCTTCACTCATCATCTTTGTCTTGTTAGCAGCAACAACATCCATCACCATCGGCTTGATCCTATATCAGAAGAGGTTCTTGCTCCATGAGGTAATTGGTCCAGGTATCATGGTATGTGTCACTTTTGATCATTGAAACCTTTAAATATATGCGTCTGATTCCTTTTATCTCTAACAACTTCTTGGATCTTATATTAGTCCACTTGACCATGCTTGGGGAAATTGACAGGGTGCCCTAGCAAGCCTGTGCCCATGGGTCTTGGTTTGCCATTGGGGGGGTTTATGAAAAGCCATCGTCCGCTCCCATCATAACACCATTGTTTCATCTTATCTCCCACTCATTTATCCCATTCCCCTTGTCCGGGCATTGGGTTGACCTATTTGCAGGATTGCACCTTATCTCATGGGAAGAAGGGGCTAAAGGCCCAGAAGGTAAAAGCAACTGGTAAAATATAAAAGCCTAGAAATAAAACCTCGAGATGCTTCACCCAGGGATCCCCGAGAAGGCAGTAAAAAGCCTTTCAGCAAGAAACAAGAGGGACCTAGAAAATAACAAATCAAGACCTAGTCAGAGGATAGGGGGTCTCATCACGAGCCAGCCTATTAGGTCCATGGGTACCTAACAGTATGACATTGCCACCATTTGGTTACCATGCCAGGGCAGTGACCTTTGGTTGCATGGCCAAGGGAAAGGGGGTCTCATCACGAGCCAACCTTTTCATCTCTGTGAAAGTACTTGTGGGTAACGTTGTCAGCTCTGGTCACCATTCAAGGCAGTGTCCCCTGGTTAGCTCTTGAACAAAAAAAGAAAATAAAAGAACAAAACAAGAATAAAAAGAATGAAGGCAAGAATGGGCTTGGAAAAAATGCATCCATGATAGGTACAACTCGCCTTCTACAAAGGCACCCACAGGTAACACTTATGCATCATTGGCCCTCACTGCACCCACATGTTTGGACATCCCCTAACCACATCACCTCACTTACATGGCTTGGATGAGATCTTTCTGGAAACTATCATTTTCTTGTGGACACTAGCCCAATATGACGCCTTGTCCTTTTCTCCAATCTTGTATTGTAGATTTTTTTTAATGTCTTTGAGCTATTGACTGATGTATTAGGGGTTTTATGCATATGCTTAATAATATTGATGATGAGATGTGATTGACATTGCTATGATCCCTGTGACTGATGAGCCCATGTAGGGCGTAGCTTTTGATGTGCAGGACCATGCCCGACGGACATGTACCATTTGGACCAGTACACATGGGGAGATGACTAGTTCGGACCTCCATGGGGCTGAAGAGCCCACTAGATGGATGTTGAGACCCCATCAAGGGGCAGAGACAAGACAGAGCTTGATCAGAGGTTTTGCACCTAAGAGGAAGAGGACGTTCCACCAGAGACACTCCGATAGGACTAGACCTAGGGGAATGACCCCTTTTCAGTGGAACGCTAGCCTTGGAAGGCTTAGGACGTCCCCATCTTCACCATGACGTCATCCAGCTTCATGGACTCTTTTGGAGGTAGACTGGGTAGCAGTGGCATGTGTGGCATGTTGGAGAGGCCCCTGGGGGGCTAATTTTTTGCTCCTGGATGTTTCATTTGCCCTAGAAAGGGCTAGCACCTCCCTTGAAGGGACTTTTACTCTTTTTTTTGCTTAATTAGGGTTTTTACTTAGCATTTAATGTAAAAACAATATGATTTTGACATTATGGCCTTGTCGACCTTTTTATGACCTAAAACGTAAAATTAGGTCATTGATACAGTATATATTGAGGATTTTGATCCTCATTTTATCATCACAACTTACTCACTCATTAGTGAGGTCTGAAATTAGCGCCCTATCTTGGGTTATTGGATAATTGGGTGATGCACACTTGTTGAAGAAAGGCTATTTTGGCATATTTTGGTTTCTCTCTTGAAGGAAGGTGTTACAACTAGGGTTTGCACATTTATTTCTTGGTGAACTGTAAGTATTTTTCTGCAAAACTTCTTGAATGAATGGTTGTAGTTTAATTTCTTGCATGTATTTATGATTATTGCTGAACAAAAACCCTAGGTGACAAGCACACAAGTAGGTCCTTGTCTCATGTCCCTTAATAGAGAGATTTTCAGCCATTGAAGAGGAAAAAGAGAGCCTAGCCGTAGCTACACTCCTTTCTCCCCTTCTCTCTTTGCTAGTCGTACCTGTTTGAGATCAAGAAGGAGAAGACGTCCCAAGCCTAGGTTATCTACACTTAGGGTCGTTTTTTTCTAGGGTTTGATGATAGAGCCTTGCTGTAGCAACACTCTCCCTCTTTTGACTCTCTTGTCTTGATTTTATCTTTCATGCTAGCCGTTTTTTCCATCTAAGGAAGGACAAGAGAGCACGAGGCCTTGCCATAGCAACATCGAAGTGAGCCTCTCTCCCCTAGGGTTTTGTCTCTGAGGCCCTGCCATAGTAGCACTTCAGAGCTCTTCCCTCTAGTCCTTAGCCGTCCTCCTTCAACTCTTGCGTCCTCCTTTAATTTGACTCCATTTTACCCTAGAAGGCACTGATCCTAAGACCTCCAACGTTGAAGTGAAATTGATCAAAACAACTCTCAAAATCCTTTGAAATCTTAAACCCTAACTACACTAACCCTAGCTCTAGCTAACCCTACTAACCCTAAATGCTGACATCACTCTTTGTTATTGTATCATTGATGAAACAACGTTTTGTCTTTTGAGCAATTGAATGGTGATTTAGGCATAAGTTAATTGAAGTGTTGGTTTATTACATTGAATGCCTCATCATTTTAATAATTATTGATGAAGTGACACGATCTTTACTGCTATTAATAAACATTGACTCCGTCAATATTTATATTCAAATTGCTTATATTGAATACCATATAGTCATTGATATATATGTACTAACCAAAGCCTGCATATATCAGTCTATTGTTTCTTTGTTCTCGGGCAAGGATTCTACTTGGTTACCTTTGTTGGCTATAAGCTGGACTATCTGTTTTGGTGGTGATCTGTGAAGGAGGAAACTTGTCGTTATCTAATTATCCTTTAGCCTCTTCAAAGCCCCAGGTCACCGGGGACATCTCCCCTGGGCCTCACCTCCCTAAAGAGAAAAAACCATCCCATCGTGGTGACATTGGGTGGGATAAGTTCTTGTTACGCCAATTTTTCTCTCTACGTTATAGCCTTTCTTCCTAGCTACAATCTGTGCGATAACATTTTGGTGTCGTTGCCAGGGAACACTGAGTCAATTCTCCTCAAACGACAAATCTTTTCGGTAAGCCTTGCCTCATAGAACTTTTTCTTACAAGCTTACCTAGCGACTCCACTAGGGTGTTTTCCCTTTTCTTTGGTAGTTTCAAGTAAACTATCTGGCGACTCCACAAACTAAAAAGAGGTTCAATAATCCTCCTTTGTCTTTCAGAAGGAAGCCTCCCAAGAACTCTCCTATTGTCAAATCACTCTTCGGGAAGAGCCTTCCTTTAAGAATCACGTCTAGCTCTCAGACCGCTACAACGAACCCAGCCAATAATCAAAGACAATGGTCATCTACTCTTTTCAAACCGTTAGACATGTCAGCCATACTAGGCTACCCTAGACAAATGCCACCCAAGTATGAGAAGTGGTTGCCTAAATTCACTGGTACTGATGCAATCAATGCCAAAGAGCACATGAGCAACTTTTGGGTGTTTTTTCATCTTCACCCCATTAGTGATGATGCTGAAGATCTAGTCATGAAGTTGTTCTCTGCTACTCTTTATGATGCCTCAAGGCATTAGTACCTGAGCCTTCCTGATGGAAGCATCGAAACCATGGACAGACTTGAAGAAGCCTTTCTCAAAAGATGGAGTGTCAAAGAAGACCCTAAAATGCTCCTCACCTAACTGAATAACCTTGCCAAATATGAAAATGAGTCCATTCGGGAGTTCCATACTAGATTTGAGACTTTGCTACAAAGGATTCCCACAAGCCATCATCCGAAAGATGACTACCTTGTCCATGTTTACACCAGATCTTTCAATGGCCAACTAGGGTATCTTCTCAGAGATAAAAACCCCCAGTCCATTCAGGAAGCCCAAGAGCTCGCTACTAAAATAGAGGGAAACCTCCTTTCATCCAAGATTGAGCCTTTTGCTAACTCAAGGGGGAGAATAGACATCAAACCAAAAATAGTTCACAACGTTGAGCCTACTTCAAACCTATGTGCCAGTATCGCCAAGTTGCAAGCCTCTATGGATGGTATCATAAAAAATCAAGAGAAAATGATAGGTAGTATTGTCAGCT
Organism: Picea mariana; assembly: GCA_032191745.1. NCBI lineage: Eukaryota > Viridiplantae > Streptophyta > Pinopsida > Pinales > Pinaceae > Picea > Picea mariana. The sequence continues at coordinate 3,663 of JASDQU010028134.1, read as the reverse complement.
TGGAAAGATCTCAAACCCAAGCACCCAGGGTCCCGTATAAAGGACAATTCCAGAAGGGGAACCAATTTTATAAACCAAAGAATGAGCAAGAAGTTCCAAACACCTTGGCCCTTGCAAATGTTGTTGATAAAAATCCTTGGTGCCTAGAATGCAGTGAAGCACATTGGGAGCATGAGTGTCCTTACAGTAATGGCCATCAACAAGTCAACAACATGGACCATTTCATGGATTTTCCTCAAATAAATATCACTGATGCAGAACATCAGGAAGCCGTAAAAGAAGCGACCAGGTCAGCAAGAATGGCAGTAATAAACAACCTAGACCAAGAATCACGAGAGAAGCTAAAGAAACAAGAATTTCAGGTGTATAGAAGAAAGAAGTTGAACCAACCTACTACTGACCAGGCAAAGCCCCCACCCATGGAAATACTTCTTCCCAAGACATCCAAGGCTGGGAAGGTTGACCTAAACTTTGACTTCGAAGGGGCATTATCAAAAATGCATGTAAACGTCCCCCTCAGAGAAGCCATTAAAATCCTGTCTATCAAAGAACGCTTTGACACTTTCTTTCTGGGATCGAATGAACCCATGGACCCCCCTATTATGTTGCAAGCCGATCATTTCAGGGTCCAATACGGTGAGAACCCTCCCTTCTTCATGACTTTAATGATGAACAACAAAAACCTCAACAATTGCATGTTAGATACCGAGGCAGGTGCCAACATGATGTCACTTAAAGTCATGCGACAAATGGGTTTGAAGGTCACACGACCTTACAGGAATGTATGTGGTTTCGAATCTAAAGCTATACCCACACATGGGGTAGTCGAGAATGTGGAAGTTTGCCTTAAGGAGTACCCAAAGAAAGTAGTCTACATTGACATCATGGTAGTTGATGCCCCAGATGTGTGGGGAATGTTGTTGTCTAGGAAATTTGTTGCAATGTTGGGTGGCACTCTTGATGGACCTCACGTTTTTGAAATTGCCTTTAAAACATGGAACAATAGGATGTCTCCTAAATGTGCCAATAACCGAAGACCATGTGCAAGATATTACTCACCCCGTCAACAATGACAAGGCACAAGACGAGATGATACAAACTCTTCAAAAGTATTCTCTAGAAGATATGCCCTTTGCAACAGAAGAGGACTTTGATAAGATCAAATGGCCCAAGAAAGAAGAATACCAACAACTCCTAGATGAATTCAAGAACAAAGAGATTGGGACGGTGAAGATATTAAAGAAAGCTGAAGATGACGTACAAATCCGCCCATCCCAACAGGAAGTGTTTACAACAGAAGCCCACCCTCCTCCCTCAGCACAATACACCAGGGTTGTCCAAGGGACGACCAAATACAAAGTCAGAAAGTACAAGGAAGGAGACATGGTGTGGATGTGGGATACCCAGAAAGGAGAGCCAACTAATGTAAAGCGAAGCGCTCAGTCATGGCTCAGACCCTTCAAGGTTG
>JASDQU010028133.1:16562-28490 GCA_032191745.1 Picea mariana | reverse complement strand
TTTTCGGTGGTTAATGAGCACGCCGGGGGCTCGCCCAAACCACCGAAAGTCTCCTTTTTGCACCCTTTGAATAAACCAAGTATCAAGAAATTTATTGAAATATGAAAATAGAAAACTAGTTGAGCATGCATGTGACCACTAGCTTAGGAAATCCTCTACAAAGTTCAACCGAGAAGACGGTTTGACTTTGGGAGTTAACAGACTCTACCCCATGCTTCTGTTGATTGAATCATTATAAGTAAATTCCACCTGTGGTAGAATATTGTCCCACTGACTGTGATGTTCTGTCACCAAACTCATCAACAAGTCTCCCAAGCTCTTATTCACAGCTTCCTTCTGTCCATCTGTCTGAGGATGATAAGCTGAACTGTATGACAAGTTTGTTCCCAACTTTTTCCATAAGGTCCTCTAGAAGTGTCCCACGAACTTGGTGTTTTGATCTGAGATGATGCTCCTTTTTAAGCCACGAAGTCGAATGACTTCTTTGAAAAATAGGTTCACAATGTGAGTTGTGTCATTGGTTTTCTAGCACAGTATGAAGTGTGCCATCTTAGAAAATATATCCACCACTACAAAGATCGAGTCGAACCCTCTTTGGGTTCTCGGCAACCCCAATATGAAGTCCATGCTTACCGCATCCCACGACATCTCAGGTATGGGTAATGGTTGATATAAGCCGGCATTCTACCTCTTTCCTTTTGAATGCTGACAAATTCTACATTTGTCCACGAATATTTTGATGTCTGCTCTCATTCCTGGCCAAAAATATGATTCATTTAACTTTGAGAATGTCTTGTCATGACCGAAATATCCGACCAATCCTCCACTGTGTTTCTCCTTCAACAGATTCTCCCTCATGGAGCATTTTGGAATACAAAGTTGATTACCCTTAAACAGTAATCCTTCCTGGATCATCTATTCTGTCCATTAACTTTTGTCCCTGAGAATTGGATTCTCAATTGCTTCATACGCTTCCTTGAAGTCTGGATCATCTCTGTACATGTTCCTGAGATCATCAAAACCCAATGTTTTGACTCTGAACTCCTGCAATAGCAAACATTTCCTGCTCAAAGCATCAACAACCTTGTTAGCAATTCCAGAAATATGCTTAATTACAAAAGTAAAGTTCTGCATGTATTCAACCCATTTTACATGTCTTTGATTCAACTTCTCCTGTTGAGTCACAAATTTCAAAGCATGATTGTCACTGTATAAGACAAACTCCTTAGGAATCAAGTAGTGTCTCCACTTCTTCAATGCCTGAATAATAGCATAGAACTCCTTGTCATACGTGGAGTATTTCACTTTGGTTTCATTCAGCTTCTCGCTGAAGTATGCTATCGGCCTGTCTTCTTGGCTCAAGACTACCCCTATTGCAAATCCACTTGCATCACATTTTACTTGAAATGTCTTTTTAAAATCCGGCAACACCAAAATTGGTTGTTCCATGATTTTTCTTTTCAACAAATTGAAGCTTTTCTCAGCCTCTTCTGTCTAGTGAAAAGATTTATGTCTTTTCTTCACTGTGTCCATCAGAAGTGCACTAATTCCACTGAAATTCCTGAAGAACTTCCTGTAGAAACTAGCCAATCAATGAAAAATTTGAACTTCAAAGATATTCTTTGGCGATGGCCAATTCTTAATTACCTCCACTTTATCTGGATCCATCCTCAACTTATCTGCATAGATAACAAACCCCAAATAAATGAGCTCCATCTTCATGAATCATGATTTCTTAATATTTATCAGCAGCTTCTCTTGATGTAGCCTCCACATCACTGTAGCTAAATGTTTCAGATGCTCTGCCTCTGTTTTACTAAAAATCAGTATGTCATCAAGGTATACTATGACAAATTTGCCGATGAACTCCTTCAGGACTTCATTCATCAATCTCATAAAGGTACTTGGCATGTTTGTCAAGCCAAATGGCATAACAAGCCATTCATACAACCCTTCATTGGTCTTGAATGTTGTCTTCCATTCATCGCCTTCTCTCATACGAATCTGATGATATCCACTTTTCAAATCAATCTTCGAAAAAAAATTCGCTCCACTCAAGCAATCCATCAAATCATCCATTCTTGGAAATGGAAATCTATACCTGATGGTAATCTTGTTAATTGCCCTTGAGTCTATACACATCCTCCAGCCTCCATCTTTCTTTGGACTGAGCACTGTCAGAACAACACATGGACTCAACATTTCTCTAATTAACCCTTTGTCCATTAAATCCTGGACTTGTCTTTTGACCTCTTCATTCTCCTGTGGCGTCAATATGTACACTGCCTTGTTTGGTATCACATTCCTGTCATATTGCCACGGTCTACCCAGCAATAGATGACAAACATCCATGGGAATGACATCACACAATATCTTATCGTTATATCCTCCTATCTTAAATTCAACTAAACATTGTTTAGTGACATTTACCTAATGTCCTTTTTGTAGCCATGAAACTCTGTATGAACTTGGATGTTCAATAGTCTCCAGCTCCAGATTTTCTACCATCTCTCTAGAAACGAGATTATATGTTCTACCATTGTCCACGATGACTTTGCATGCCCAGTCTTTGGTCTTGCAAGCGGTATGAAAAAGTATATTCCTTTGGACTGAACTCTCCACCTCCTTCTCTGGTGTTAAGAGAACTTTTCTCATCATCATCGATCTTCTACCTTCAACATCCTCTGCCTCAACATTCCACCTCTGTGCTTCGGTAATGTGAGTTTCACCACCTTCTTTCTTTATATCTGGACACTCATAAGATTTATGTCTGACCTTTCTGCATGTGAAGCATTTCACTACTCCACCTCTTCCTCTTCCTCTACCTCTGGTACGAGGAAAAATGTTTCCATCAACATACTGACCTCTCTGTTTAGTATGCTTCCCTCTCTGTGAGCTTCCACCTCTCTTAGTTTGAGTCTGAGGTTTCTTCCAGTCTTCCTTGTGTTTCTGATTTCTATCCTGGGCGACTGATTTTCCTCTGGCTTGACTTCTGCCTTGGCCTCTTTGACCTTATTTTCGTCTCAGCTTCTCTTCAGCTTTTAGAGCCATATGATAAGCATCTTCCACCGTTTGGATGGTCATCATGCTCATCTCATCCTGAATGTCGTATCTCAGACCATTCATGTACCTAGCAACTTTTTCATCATCACTTTTGCGATGACTTGCCCTGATGTTCAGCCTGTAGAATTCTTCAGTGTACTCCTTCACTGACATCAGTTTCTGTCTCAAATTTTGCATTCTCTGAAAAAGAGTAATTTGGTAGTCCCTGGGAATGAATTTTGCCTTCATCTTCATGATCATCCTATCCCAACTCTTGATTTTTTGCTTGCCTTTGCAGTGTCTGTCAGCTTGTAGTTCATCCCACCATAATGTTGCATGTCCTTTCAATCTTGTGATAGCATGTTTGACTTTTTTGTCTTCCTCGACATCTTCATAGTCAAAATATGTGTCCAGAGCTCTAATCCAGTCTAGAAGCTCTTCAACATCTAGGTTTCCTTCATATACTAGAATATCCATTTTTACTCTAGCACCCATTCTTGAAACAGCCCTAATGAGGCGTTCATTTGCTGCATCTTCTACTGTAACTTATTCTCTTGCATGTCCAGCTTCATCTTCACTTTCAGATTCACTGACATCTCCAACACCGGTTGTTTGCCTCTGTTTTATTTCCACGTCCACGAGTCTGACGCGTATGTCATGTATATCTCTTTCCATGGCTGGATTTGGCACCTGCCTACCCCTTTCTTCTGGCATTTCCCTATTCTCTGGCGGATCGGGTGTTTGTCTGTCTCTTCTTCTCGGCGGCATGGCTGAGATTTCCTTCTCGCTTTCCCTGTCTGAAGTATACAAACAGAGTCAAGCTCTGATACCACTTGACACTAACCTATCGGCCCCCGGGTCGAGATACGCTCACAAGATCGTTCTTTATCTCCCTCAAGCCGAATCGGCTCTTTAGATTCCCTATTGGAATCACAAATTATCGATCCACAGGTCCTTTCAGAAGCTCCCCTGCACGAACAACACTAGGCATGAGCTCCACTTCTCTGTGTGACCACAGCACTATCACCAAGGCCTAACCCAAAAGGCACTTGTCACAACTCGCCACTCACGAATTCGTGAGTCGAAACTCCTGACTCTTCCTTCCCAATCTTGCGATACCCGAAATGCCGATACGGGTATGGCTCCTTCCCTTGTTAGCACCCTCCACACATGAACACCAGCTAGACTTAACACTAGCACCTCTCGCTACTCGCTACTTCGCGAGTTCCAACATCGAGTCCCCATGCTTTTATCTCACGAATTCCCGAGATGCGAGAATTCAATGGAGTGTTGAATCCTTTTGCTAGGTGACGCATGTCCACCTATCTATCACATGGGCCCACCTTGTGGTTCTAACACGTGTCCCTCGTGCCCAGCTTCAGCACTTCGTGACTTCTTTTCCCAAAGCGCTACCTCCTTTGTATCCCGACACCCGAACTGCCGAGATCCTGAACTCCTCGCTACTCCTTATCGTAACTCACAACTTCAGGACTTTCGGGACACAATTCTTGACTTCTTATCCACCAATATGCCAAAATGCTGAAATTCCGACAAATCCTCAACCCGGGTCCCACAACGGAACTTCCCGCCTTTTTGGAATTTCGGACTTCACAACTTCACGAATCCTGATGCTAAGCTTTCGGCTCTTCAACCCACGAAACCCCCGAATGCGCGATAGGTGCGATGAGACTCTGATCCAATAGTCCTCCCTTGACCTGGATCCTATGGTTGTCCTAGCTCCTCATGATTTTTCCACTCGCGACTTGGAGCACCCAATATTTGGGCTCTCACCTTGCGAACCTCCGAGTTTGCAAGATCCCTTGATCTCTGCCACCTGTCCTCCTCTGATGGACGGCTGCGTTTCTCTCGTGACTTCGCTGCTCATGAATCTTGATGCAAAGGTTTTAAACTTTCAACTCTCAAATCCACGAAATGAGATTATGCGAGTGAATCCAATGACCCTTGTTGGTTCAGATCCTACAGCCCGATTTCTCTTGAGATTGCACTTAGAAAAACACTCATCGTAACTCTCCTTTCTCTTCTGCAAGATCTGACGACTCTATGGACTTCGCGAATTCTCCACGAAGAATTTTGACCGTCCAATTCTTCCTTGACGATTCCTGCGAAATGAACAAAGTGTTCTTTCACGAAACTTATCCACCTGCAAAACAACGTCGCGGCACCTTCTTACAACACTTCAAGGCAATAGCCCTCTTGAGCTTCTCTTCAAAAACTTTGAAGAATCTATCCCTCCTGAGCTTTCTCCACAACTCGAGTCTTCAAGAAGACTCCTGCACGCACTCCTTGCGGCAATTCTTCAAATACACTCCAAGTATTTGAACCTCTTCGACTCTGTGCACTCCCTGTGACAGCAGTCCTTCAACAACTCCCTCAGGTTGTAACTCTGAGACTTCACTCATCTTTCGCACTCCTTGCATGGCTCATCTGCTTAACTTGCACTTCTGCAAGAATGAGAACAATGTTATCCCTCCTGAGCTTTTAGAGACGAATTCTGATTTCTATCAACGCACACCTTGCGAACAATTTAGCTGCACTCCTTGAAGGAAAACTCTTGCTCAAACAGAGAAACAATTGAAACTCATTCCTTACTCTCCCTCTCTTCAGATTTCAAACATTAAATATGAAATCATACATTCACGCATCAAAGAAAATGCATAACCGAGAGTAACAAGCATATATCAATCAGCATGTACAAACACAGAAAGCAATTGAACACCATGAGTCTGAACTAAAGATCTTTGTATTAATCCAAAACTTTTGTACATGGGTTTTTACTTTACACATCTCTCTTCTTCTTCTCTCCTATGCTCTCTTTGATTGATTATGCTACTAATGTTACAATGATACAAGTGAGGGTGTCTATATCCGTTTTCCCTCCGGCTCCTAAAACTGTCTAATCTAAGAATTTAAGTCTACTTACTTACATTTACTAGCATAAATGCCTCTTAATCCTTCAGACGAGAGCGAGATGCTCAACGTCTGATTACAATCTACAAGTACACAATTTCTTAATTATCTCATTTAAGTTTGGCGTATCCAACTTCAAAACACTTCAAACAATTCATCATGTGCCAAAATGCATTGGCGTTTGTCCCTCGCTCACTTGTTTTTGGCGATGCTCCTGCATCATACTCCCTCGCTTGAAAATTTTCATGGGCTCTTGTCCATGAGCTCTCGCACAGTCTGTCCATGCTTCTGGATCTCTGCTTCATTCTCCCAGCTGGCATATTCAACTGGATGTCCCTTCCACTTGACCAAGTATTCAAAGCATTCCTTTCTCCTGGTCCTTTTACTAACTCTTTTGTCTAGTATGCTTTCCATCTGTGGTTCTTCTGCAACTGGCATCTGTTTTGTCCACTGAACCTCTGGTTGTTCACTATATTCTCTAGCTTTGTATGGGTACAAATATGAGACATTGAATATCAGAGAAATTCCGATCCCATCGGGTAATTCAATCTCAGAAGCATTTGCCCCAAATTTCTTCAAGACCTTGCATGGTCCAATTTTCTTCGTTTTTAGTTTATTGTATGTTCCTCTTGGGAACCTTTCCTTTCTCAAGTGTGCAAGAATCAAATCACCAAATTTGAACTGAAGTTGTCGCCTGTGTTTTTCTGCTCTATGCTTATACTCATGGCTCGAGTTCTGCAACCGCTCCTTCACCTGGCTGTGAAGTTCCTTCATTGCTTCTGCGAAATCCTCTACACTAGCACACCTAGTTGCGTTCTGTTCTAAATCCCTCAATTCAGAAACTCCTTTTGGCTGCATGCCATAAACTATTTGAAATGGACTCTACCCCGTGCTTCTGTTGATTGAATCATTATAAGCAAATTTCGCCTGTGGTAGAATATTGTCCCGCTGACTGTGATGTTCTGTCACCAAACTCCTCAACAAGTCTCCCAAGCTCCTATTCACAGCTTCAGTCTATCCATCCGTATGAGGATGATAATTTGAACTGAACGACAAGTTTGTTCCCAGCTTTTTCCATAAGGTCCTCCAGAAGTGTCCCACGAACTTGGTGTCTCAATCTGAGACGATGCTCCTTGGTAAGCCGTGAAGTCGAATGACTTCTTTGAAAAACAGGTTCGCAATGTGAGTTCTGTCACTTGTTTTCTGACACGGTATGAAGTGTGTCATCTTAGAAAATCTATCCACCACTACAAAGATCGAGTCGAACCCTCTTTGGGTTCTCAGCAGCCCCAATATGAAGTCCATGCTTACTGCATCCCACGGTCTCTCAGGTATGGGTAACGGTTGATATAAGCCGGCATTCTGCTTCTTTCCTTTTGAATGCTGACAAATTCTACATCTGTCCACGAATCTTTTGATGTATGCTCTCATTCCTGGCCAAAAATATAATTCATTTAACTTTGAGAATGTCTTGTCATGACCGAAATGTCCAACCAATCCTCCACCGTGTTTCTCCTTCAACAAATTCTCCCTCATGGAGCATTTTGGAATACAAAGTTGATTACCCTTAAACAGTAAACCTTCCTGGATCATGTATTCTGTCCATTGACTTTTTTCCTTGAGAATTGGATTCTCAGCTACTTCATATGCTTCCTTTAAGTCTGGATCATCTTTGTACATGTTCCTGAGATCATCAAAACCCAGTGTTTTTACTCTGAACTCCTGCAATAGCAAAACTTTCCTGCTCAAAGAATCAACAACCTTGTTAGCAGTTCCAGAAATATGCTTAGTTACAAAAGTAAAGTTCTACATTTATTCAACCCATTTTACATTTCTTTGATTCAAATTCTCCTGTTGATTCACAAATTGCAAAGCATGATTGTCACTGTATAAGACAAACTCCTTAGGAATCAAGTAGTGTCTCCACTTCTTCAATGCCTAAATATTAGCATAGAACTCCTTGTCATACGTGGAGTATTTCACTTTGGTTTCGTTCAGCTTCTCGCTGAAGTATGCTATCGGCCCGTCTTCTTGGCTCAAGATTGCCCCTATTGCAAATCCACTTGCATCACATTTTACTTGAAATGTCTTTTTAAAATCTGGCAACACCAAAATTGGTTGTTCCATGATTTTCCTTTTCAACAAATTGAAACTTTTCTCAGCCTCTTCTATCCAGTGAAAAGATTTAAGTCTTTTCTTCACTGTGTCCATCATCAGTGCACTAATTCCACTGAAATTCCTGATGAACTTCCTATAGAAACTAGCCAATCAATGAAAACTTCAAACTTTAAAGATATTCTTTGGCGATGGCCAATTCGTAATTACCTCCACTTTATCTGGATCCATCCTCAACTTATCTGCAGAAATAAGAAACCCCAAATAAATGAGCTACGTCTTCATGAATGGGGATTTCTTCATATTTATCAGTAGCTTATCTTGCTGTAGCCTCCGCATCACTGTAGCTAAATGTTTCAAATGCTCTACCTCTGTTTTACTAAAAATCAGTATGTCATCAAGATATACTATAACAAATTTGTCGATGAACTCCTTCAGGACTTCATTGATCAATATCATAAAGGTACTTGGCGCGTTTGTCAATCCAAACGAAATAACAAGCCATTCATACAACCCTTCATTGGTCTTGAATGTTGTCTTCCATTCATCGCCTTCTCTCATACGAATCTGATGATATCCACTTTTCAAATCAATCTTCCAAAAAAAATTCGCTCCACTCAAGCAATCCATCAAATCATCCATTCTTGGCAATGGAAATATATACCTGATGGTAATCTTGTTGATTTCCCTTGAGTCTCTACACATCCTCCAGCCTCCATCTTTATTTGGACTGAGCACTGTCGGAACAACACATGGACTCAAGCTTTCTCTAATTAACCATTTTTCCATTAAATCCTGGACCTATCTTTTGACCTCTTCATTCTCCTGCGATGTCAATATGTACGCAGCCTTGTTTGGTAAACTAGATCCAAGTATAAGATCAATGTGATGACTTATACTTCTAATAGGTGGCAACAAACGAGGTAGTTCGTCCACTACTATATCAGCAAATTCCTCCAGTAGCTGTTGGATTTCCTCTGGTAGATCATCCACTCTTGTGCTGGTCAAAACGATTTTAGGCTTCCTAACCACAATGAATTGTGGTTCCTCCTTCTTCTTAAACTCTGTAAGAAGTTCCTTCCCACTCATGAGAAGTACAACGTTTCTTACTTCAGGTTTTACTTCTTGGTCCTTAATTGGCAACAGCATGTGAGTTCTCCCATTCTTCTCTAGGGTGTATGTGTTCTTTCTCCCATCATGAATCACATTCCTGTCATATTGCCACGGTCTACCCAGCAATAGATGACAAACATCCATGGGAATGACATCACACAATATCTTATCGTTATATCCTCCTATCTTAAATTCAACTAAGCATTGTTTAGTGACATTTACCTAATGTCCTTTTTGTAGCCATGAAACTCTGTATGGACTTGGATGTTCAATAGTCTCCAGCTCCATCTTTTCTGCCATCTCTGTAGAAACGAGATTATCTATGCTACCACTGTCCACGATGACTTTGCATGCCCAGTCTTTGGTTTTTCAAGCGGTCCGAAAAAGTCTATTCCTTTGGATCGAACTCTCCACCTCCTTCTCTGGTGTTAAGAGAACTTTTCACATCATCAACGATCTTTCGCCTTCAACATCCTCCGCCTCAACATTCTGCCTCTGTTCTTCGACAATGTGAGTTTCACCACCTTCTTTCTTTCTGTCTGGACACTCATAAGATTTATGTCTGACCTTTCCGCATGTGAATCATTTCACTACTCCACCTCTTCCTCTTCCTCTACCTCTGGTACATGGAAAAATGTTTCCATCAGTATACTGACCTCTCTGTTCGGTATGCTGCCCTCTCTGTGAGCTTCCACCTCTCTCAATTTGAGTCTGAGGTTTCTTCTAGTCTTCCTTGGGTTTTTGATTTCTATCATGGGCAACTAATTTGCCTCTGGCTTGACTTCTGCCTCAGCCTCTTTGACCTTGTTTTCGGCTCAGCTTCTCTTCAGCTTTTATAGCCATCTGATAAGCATCTTCCACAGTTCAGATGGTCATCATGCTCATCTCATCCTGAATGTCATATCTCAGACCATTCATGTACCTAGCAACTTTTTCATCATCACTTTCGCGATGACTTGCCCTGATGTTCAGCCTGTAGAATTCTTCAGTGTACTCCTTCACTGACATCAGTTTCTGTCTCAAATTTTTCATTCTCTGAAACAGAGTAATTTGGTAGTCCCTGGAAATGAATTTCTCCTTCATCTTCGCGATCATCCTATCCCAACTCTTGATTTTCTGCTTGCCTTTGCAGTGTCTGTCAGCTTGTAGTTCATCCCACCATAATGTTGCATGTCCTTTCAATCTTGTGATAGCATGTTTGACTTTTTTATCTTCCTCGACATATTCATAGTCAAAATATGTGTCCATAGCTCTAATCTAGTCTAGAAGCTCTTCAGCATCCAAGTTTCCTTCATATACTGGAATATCCATTTTTACTCTAGCACCCATTCTTGCAACAGCCCTAATCAGGCGTTCATTTGCTACATCTTCTGCTGTAACTTCTTCTCTTTCATGTCTAGCTTCATCTTCACTTTCAGATTCATTGACATCTCCAACACTAGTTGTGTGCCTCTATTTTATTTCCACGTCCACGAGTCTAGCGCGTATGTCATGTATATCTCTTTGGATGGCTGGATTTGGCACCTGCCTACCCCTTTCTTCTGCCATTTCCCTATCCTCTAGCGGATCGGGTGTTTGTCTGTCTTTTCTTCTCAGCGGCATGGCTAAGATTTCTTTCTAGCTTTCCCTGTCTAAAGTATACAAACAGAGTCAAGCTCTGATACCACTTGACGCATACCTATCGGCCCCCAGGTCGAGATCCACTCACAGGATCGTTCTTTATCTCCCTCAAGCCGAATCGACTCTTTAGATTCCCTGCTGGAATCACAAATTATCGATCCACAGGTCCTTTCGGAAGCTCCCCTGCGCGAACAACACTAGGCGTGAGCTCCACTTCTCCGTGCGACCACACCACTATGACCAAGGCCTAACCCAAAAGGCGCTTGTCACAACTTTCCACTCACGAGTTCGTGAGTCGAAACTCCCGACTCTTCCTTCCCAATCTCGCGATACCTGAAATGTCGATACGGGTATGGCTCCTTCCCTTTTCAGTGCCCTCCGCCCGTGACCACCAGCTAGACTTAACACTAGCACCTCTTGCTACTCGCCACTTTGCGAGTTCCAATGTCGAGTCCCCATGCTTTTATCTCATGAATTCCTGAGATGCGAGAAGTCAACGGAGTGTTGACTCCTTTTTCTAGGTGACGCGTGTCCGCCTATCTATCACACGGGCCCACCTTGTGGTTCTAACACGTGTCCCTCGTGCCCAGCTTCGGTACTTCACGACTTCGCTTCCTGAAGCGCTACCTCCTTTGTATCCCGACACCCGAAGTGCCAAGATCCCGAACTCCTCACTACTCCTTATCGTAACTCGCGACTTCGGGACTTTCGGGACAAAAGTCTCAACTTCCTATCCGTCGATATGCCAAAATGCTGAAATTCTGACACGTCGTCATTACAGGCCCCACAATGGAACTTCTTGCCTTTTTGGAATTTCGAACTTCACGACTTCACAAATCCTGATGCTAAGATTTCGTCTCTTCAACCCACAAAACCCCTGAATGTGCGATAGGCACGATGAGACTCTGATCCAAAGGTCCTCCCTTGACTTGGATCCTACGGCTGTCCTAGCTCCTCGCGATTTCACCACTCGTGACTTGGAGCACCCAATATTTGGGCTCTCACCTTACAAACCTCTGAGTTTGCGAGATCCCTTGATCTCTTCCACCTATCCTCCTCCAATGGACGCTGCAATTCTCTCGTGACTTCACCGCTCGCGAATCTTGATGC
>JASDQU010028131.1:19042-29260 GCA_032191745.1 Picea mariana | reverse complement strand
TGGCTATTGACATGCTCTCAACATGATTGGCATAGGTGAGAGAGTCATCTCCTACATGATGTACATAGGTTGGAGATGTGACATTGATATGACTCACGGAGACTAGAGTGATTCCACCAATGTGACTACTAGGGGCTGGATGCGAGTTGTCAACATGGCTTGAAGAGGCCGTCAACCCATCTCTAGCATGACTAGGAGAGGTTGGTGATGGAGATCCAGTATAACTACCAGTGACTGGACTAGCGGTGGATTGTGGAATTTGATACCAAGGTCCAGGGAAATATTAGCTTTGAAACATTGCATGCTAGGAAGGCTCCTAGTTTAGCCCCTTGTCCCTGTTTGGAAAGGTAGTATCCTCCACCTAACGGATCCAAAGAGGTGTGTACGATCATCATCATTGAAGTCTATGAAGAGACAAAAGTATGATAAGGATTATTTGAGTGAGGATATATTTCTCCCCCTTGTGAAGAGGTTCCATGAAGAGAGTATCCTGAATCGTAAAATTGCTTCTCCCTATAGGAAAGACCCGTGGATGTATGAGGACCCGTCATGTGAAAAGTGTTAGAAGGAAAATTCACGACAGACGAAGGAAACACAGATGCAGTGTAATGAGAAGAGTAAACACCCATTTGAGTTTTGGCTCCTGACAGAGCATAGTTAGGACTAGATCCATAATAGGAGAGGTTCAAACCTCCCATAGGGAGAGTTGGTTGAGGAACATGACTCATATCAAGTGAAGGTGTAGGCATAAGAGCCATTGTGCCCCCAGATCCAATGCTAGGATTCATATAAGTGGACCAAGGAGAGGGTTGAAAAGTTGAAGGCATATCAACGGGAAAATGACTAGAGACCCAAGGCACTGACTGAGCATCATAGTTATGCATGCCATTATGAGAAGCAAGAGGATTTTCCCCCATTAAATGAGTGAACATCACAGGGAGTGGGTAGCATTAAATGAGGGATTCAAAGGGACTCCACTATCCATGATAATGAAAAATCAGTAAAAAGGTCATTAGGCCAACTAGTAGTCAAAGAGAAATTCAAAAATCAAATGGCCAATATGCACACAAATGGGGTAAAGTGGCTGAAAGTGGCCTCCCTCCCTAAGGAAGGTATGTCTCTCCCAAGAGGGTCTTAAGACTCCCTGCTAAAAATCAGAGGTAACAGAATCAGTTATAAGGACCCTCGTGGGCTTAACAACCAGTTGGTCAGATCCCCCCGGAGAGGTAATCCTCCATAAAGGTTGTGTGATGTATGACCCTTATCTAACCTAGAGTACCTGTGGAATAACCCATGTTTTTTGACACACCTACCACACTTAGAGGAGGGGTGAATGAGTGTGGGGCTTTTTTTCCAAAAACTTCCCTCTTACACAAAACTCATTAGTTAACATTCAACATTTTACTCATTACTCATTGTTGTCATTTATAACTCGTTAGATGTAAACATATATCAACAACATATATCAACAATATATCATAAACAATTCATCACCACAAGGAACACAAAGAATGCAAGATGTATGTACAATTTTCTTTTTATTACGGACTACAATCCTTGGGGTTTTTCAACAACAACTGAATAGAGTACAACTGTACAAGAGCACCAGCTCTATCATGCAAGACTCATCTTACACAGTCAGCACCAACTGAGATGAGGCAACAATCCTCAACAAATATCAATCTGCAACAGCTACACGACCCGTCGATACTGCAACATGCGTATGTACGCGCCCTACGAATAGTACAGATTGCATGTATATGTACCCAAGCAGTACTACAGCCTGTGTATACCTTCTAAGCTATTAGGGTTTATCCTTTTCATCACATGCTCAGATCCTCTACAACCTGCAATCATATTTTCTTTTGTCTCTCACTGTCCAAACTTACCCACATCTAGTCACAACTCATCCAAGCTCTCCAATAGTCTACTGATGCTCCACAACCAATCAATACGAATGCTATCACAATCATGTATAAACAACTAGTATACCATAGAAATCATGTCACCATTGATTCACAAGAGTATTTATCACTTCTCAACCAACATAGACCACATCACAACAGCCATACCAAGAATTCGCTAAGCATTGACAACACAACAAGATATACTATCCATCAAGACAATAATATAATCATACCAGTGTCTTAGTGACAGATCTGAGCCTATAGAATGTAGATCTGGAACTTAGTTCAGTCTTCAACATCTTGTCATCGGCTCAAATACAAATCTCCATGATTTTATCCATTGTACGCTCCCTCTACACATACAACCCACATATTGTATGCACCCTTTACATAGATATCTTGCATATATGCACCCTATACACAGACAACCCACATACGCACCAACAAATAGGGTTTCTGAAGCTCTGGTACTTTTCCCGTCAAGATCTCCGATATTGCCAAAAATTTGATGCATCCATGAGATCCTCCTCACAACCTCTTTGTCAGAATAGCTCTTCAATCATGCTCAAGAGATCCACAACAAAATTCTCTCACAAGAATCTCTCCACCACTACTCCAAAATATATTCTCACAAGAAGCTCTTCATTGATCCACAAAAAGGATGTTTTGTAAGAGAGCATTGCTATCTTATTTATACTTTCATCATTTACGTCACATAACCCATTTCTAGGTTACTTAACCTATTTTCCTTATTTTAGGGTTAATCACTTTTCATAAATAGAAAGTTCTCCAATATTTTATCATTTAAATATTCCTTCTTGATTTTGTCATCTCACTTTATCATTTAAATAATCTTTCTTGATTTTGTCACTTCTCTTTATTATTTAAATAATCCACCTTGACTTTGTCACTTTACTTTATCATTTAAATAATGATTTTTTCTTTTCAATAACTTTGACTTCTTTGACCTTGTGGGCTTCAAGCCAACATGTGAGGGTCCTCCAACTTCGTAAGGGAATAAATCTCAAGCCGTGAGGAGTTATGTGACGTTCCACACACCACCAAAAATGGTATGATAAGCACTATCCATATAGGATAGTTTCACCAACAAATTCATTGATCTTCATCTCATTATTCCACATACAAGCATGGGTCCTCCAACCATTCTCGTAGGATAACTCAATCCACAAAGCATCTTCCCGTAAGGACTTTCAGCATAAGGGGACCACTTTGGAGTTCATCCATTTGTGCACCTTATCAATAATGATAATATAGTAATGATTCATCTAAAAATTTATTCAACAATCCATCATATACCAATGAAACCATATCGATCCATCTTCATCATGTATCAATGACAACTTATTGATCCATCTTCATCTATGCATTCTTATCAAGGACAATACATATTATATTACATCAATCATCAATCAATCAATCCTTTGACATCAATCAATTGCTTGACATTGATCAATCAAGCCATTGGCATCAATGACAACATAATCCAACACCTACAAGTAACCTATGTGGCACCTAAGTCAAGCAACTAATAAACTGGTGTATAAACGATGCACGTGCGAGAATTCGTAAGTCAGGTTCATCGTATGGGCAAGGTAGCGAAGCCCAAAACCTTGAAAGTATCACCTCTCACAGAGGTAAAGGAACTAGAAAGATCCCCAAATATGAATAGATCCCCATAAATA
The DNA here is from genome assembly GCA_032191745.1 of Picea mariana. Lineage (NCBI taxonomy): Eukaryota > Viridiplantae > Streptophyta > Pinopsida > Pinales > Pinaceae > Picea > Picea mariana. The sequence goes on along the minus strand of JASDQU010028131.1, from coordinate 25,650 downwards.
TCTCTGACACTAAGAAAGTATCAGAGGGATATCCCTTCAACCAACCTTGTGCAACCTCGTGATTAACTCTAGTGTGAGAAGAGCCTCTTGATATTACCAATTATACAATGTATTTTTCCACTCCCTTTGTCAGACACATATGTTGATTTAATTTCCTTGGATAAGTTTACTCACAAAATCCTATACCAAGGCACTAAATCCTAATCTAGTTTGTGCACCTTAAAAAATAAAATCGTGACTAATAAATTTTAAATTATAGCATTAATTTTAGTGGTATTGATTACTCAGAAAGGTATGGTAGTGAAAATCGTGATGTTATGACTTTGGAAGAAAAGTAAATATGAAAAGAATGCAAGTCCTAACTTCAACTTTCAATGAATGATATGCCTCTAAAAAAAAAATGCAATTTTCAATTTCAACTATGCAATTATAAAGTAAAAATGCAATCTTTCATTACATGCACTAAGCTAATGACAAGGACTAAAAAGACCAAAATTCAAAGCAATGCAAAATGCCTAATATTTTTGTATTTTCAATATAATAAAAATGAAGATGCATGGATTGAAAATAAACTTGATATGGAAACTCTATTGTGTATAGAAAGAGATAACTCAAGAAGGATACCAAGCAGTAAAACACCCATCCCAATTTATAAGGACAATCAAAATGAAAATATGATGAGAAAGACTCTGCCAAAAAGTACAACCAAAGACAGGTTCCATCTCATCCCACAGGCACTACAGAGACCCAATAAGACTCAGCAAACATCAAATCCCACCCAACAACCACCAGACCTAGAAAACAAGCAAAGAAAGTTGTTGTACGTGATTCTTTAGGAAAACAAGGTGTATGTACGGATCTTGTTGATGGACAACTCACGTATGTACGTGATTGTCAAGGTAAAAAGTGTGTATATGTTTCAAAAAAACAAGGCGAGGCAAGGGAGAAGACTGAAAACTCAAACCCAGAGTGAACAGAGGTTGTTAAGCAATGATACGACAAGAAACGTGATAGAAACGAGAGAAATATAAGGAGAAACATACTCCACACCCTAAGACAAAAAATTCAATCCCCAGTATGGTCACCAATTTTGTTATAAGGAAAATCTCTCTATGGCTAGGGTAAACCACAACAGATAGAAATGAATGCAGAAATAAACTCTCTTCTCAAGTATTCCATGAAAAAAATTATTCTAGCAAGACAATATAAAAGGCCTACCTCATCCAGATGTTCGATGAAGTCCATTGTTGAGAACTTGACCCAAAGAAATATACCTGCAACTAGTCCTCAACAACCAAGAAAAGAAAGCATATGGTGATAATAAATGATGTTAGAAAATTCAATAGCATAATCCATTAATAAACATGACAAATATTCCCATGGAATAAAAGCTCAAATATTTTCAAGATATCAATTGGACAGGAAAAGAGTATTTCTATTAATGTATGATCAACAGAAGTGAAAATGTTATAGACTTCTATGTAGAAATGGTTCGGAACCTAGAAACTAAGTTCCTTCCAGTTGGGCCTCAGCCACTTCAAGCCTCCACCAAAGGAAATCTGCTAAAAGATAAACAATGAGGTTCTCAATCAATAAGGGAATAACTTGGGGGATGAACACTATGTTCATACTTAAAGGACAAAGGGATGCAGGCTCAATATGAAGTAAATAATTTCTCTAGAGTAACTTGTAGAAATTTCAATACAAATTATGTATTGCCTAGATTCTCCTAATCTAAAAATTATATGCCACTGTTAAATATAGAATCGCTTCTACTAATATTCTTGTGAAATTTAAAACACGATCGCCAATAGCAATATCAAGAAAGATCAATCACACATAACACAGTTGTTTTTACTAGGAAAGCATAAAGCTAAAATCCCCACTATCATATATTATTTTTATATCATGGATCATGAAACAATCTCATACAAAACTCTAATCCAAGAGCTCTTAGTACAATGACAATCGTCTCACATTGTCATACAAAAATTGGAAAATTTATGTACCAATTTACTGCATCGAGACAACCTACCTCCTCTTTGCAATCCTTGCAATGGAAAACATGCAAATGAATTCCTCTTTTCTAGGCTGCGCATTCCTCATGGGAACATCCACTGTGTGTGTTATTGCATGAGTGCACTCACTCAAATCTCAACTGATAGTCAAACTGTTCCTTTCACCTTTTATCTCAACTGGGTCTCCACTGGATCTGACAAGCATATAGTTAACAATGGTAAATATTCAGTTGCATGTGAGGTCACTAATTGTGAATTAATTAATAATTAATTCACTGCTCTCTCACTAGTGTAATCTCAGTTACATCTAGTACAACTAAGATTAACATACTTAACTGAGATAAACTACTTCACAGCTCACATAACTACACATCCAAATCTGTTACAACTTCGAATAACTCAGTTACAAATAATTTGACTTGGATGTCCCACCAGTCAACCTTTGAAATTGAATTTCCTATAGCTAACTGATTTTCCATTTCAGTTAACTATTTTCAAGTAATTATGACATAATAGATTAATATTTATTGTCCAATTTATTTAAGGGAAAAATAAATTAGACATACATTTCTTGTTGACTTTTCAACACTCCCTCTCAACAAGAAAGGGATTATCCTTCACCCCAATCCTGTCTCTATGGTATTAAAATTTTCTCTTGCTGAGCACCTTCGTCAGAATGTCTGCATCGTGATATTATGTAGGAATGTACTGAAGCAACGTGATCTTCCGTTGCAAACAATCTATGAGATGATGATATCGGATATCTATATTCTTAGATCTATCATGAAACACAAGATTAATTGAGAGTTTAATGCAACTCTGATTATCACAATGAATGATTGTCGGATCTAAATGAGAACCAAACAAGCCAACCAAGATCTTTCTCATCCAGATAGCCTCACATGCAGCTTGACTCTCTGCCATATATTTCGCTTCTTCTGAACTAAGTTCCATGGATCTCTGCTTCCTGCTCTACCAATAAACAGTTGTAGATCTGATACTAAAGATCCCTCCTAATGTGCTCTTTCTATCTATTGGGCTACCCGCCCAATATGCATCCATGAAGCCATGCAACTTCACCTCATTCGTCTGTTTGTACCATAAACCATACTCATATGTTCCCCTCAGGTATCTCAGGACATGCTTACCCTCCTTCCATAAGAGATTGGTAGGCTTAACCATTGCTTGATCAGTTAGTTAACCACATAGAAAATGTCTGGTCTCATGTTCACTAGATACATTAGTGAACCCACTAACTATCGATAGACAATAGAATCAACTACCTCTCGAGAAGTATATCCATCTTGAACCTACCACTGATTTATCAATCGGCCTTGGAACAATTTCCCAAACACTGTTTTTGACAATGGAGTCATACTCCTCCACCATTTCATCTACCCATGTGGGCTCTTGCACTACTTCCTGAAAGGAATATGGTTTAGTCACAATACATTTGATCATGAGAGCCATGTATCCAGTAAATCAATCAAGATATTGTCTCTGTCTGCACTATGAAGTAGGGGCTTCTACATTATGTGCAACATCTAGTCTCAATCTATCAGCTTCTGTGGTGCGCTTTCTACCATTTCTGATGGATGGCTCTGCTTGACTGGATTCCTCCACTCCATGAACCTCCTCATGTGGTTGATCCACATCTTGAGACTCATCTTTGGGATCCAAAAGTTCCTCCTCTCCATGCAAGTCCAACTCCCTCTCAAGAGACAAATGCATGGCTTTCCCCTCATCGAATTTTATATCCAGTCGCATAACAATCATCTTATTGTTAGTAAAATACACATGATAATTACAGGGTGTTTTTGTGTACCACACAAATATCCCAAATTTATCAGTCTGTTCCAGCTTCTTCCTAGCATCCTTGGTCACATGCACATAAATAGATGAGCCAAAAATCCTAAAATGAGAAACATCAAGTTTCTTACCAGTGAAATCTTCTTCATGTGTACTCATGCCAATTACTCTATGAGGACAATGGTTTTTCACATAAACTGCAGTATTGCATGTTTCCACCCACAAATGCGTTGGTAGGCATTGATCATGCAACATCGCTCATCCAAAACCCATGATGGTTCTATTCTTCCTCTCCGCAACCCCATTTTGTTGTGGGTTATGAGGCGCTATGAGTTCTCTTCGAATTCCTTCTTTGTTGTAGAAGTCTTTGAATTTGTTAGAGGTGTATTCTCCACCATTATTGCTCCTCGGAGATTTCACTTGCTTCCCCAACTCTTTCTCCACCAATTCTTTAAACTCATAGAACTTTGAGAATGTTTGATCCTTCTTCTGCATGAATAAGATCCAACATTTACGAGAAAATTCATCCACAAAAATAACATAATACTTATGTTTTGTTGTTGAAGAAACCAAGAATGGTTCACACACGTCTGTGTGAACTCTCTCTAGGATCACTGAAGCATGGTTCTCCTTTTCATGAAAGGTGGACTTTACATACTTCCCCATGGTGCAACCCTTGCACTGATCTAATTGAGAAAGTGTTCCCATTGGAAGTCTAGTAGATATTTGCTGCATGATTTTCAAGGCTCCATGATGAAGATGACCCAATTTCCTGTGCCATAATTCACCCTCATTCCAGCTCACCACTTTTTCTTCCTTACCCATCATGGCAGCATAGCCATCTACCTCCATCTATAAAAGATTCTTAAATCAAATCCCTATATTCTTTACTTGAACCATTGTTTTATGTTGCAGGAAAGCTTTTCCATCGCTAAAAACAACGTCATATCCTCTGTCCTCCAACATTGCGACTAAGACTAGGTTTTTCTTCAAACCTGGAACATGCATAACATATTTCAATTGAAATAGTTTACCTTAATCTCTCTTAAAGGTAATGGTACCTATTCTAGTCTCACTGTATCATCCATCGTTGCCCATCTCTATATGCATTTTGAGATATTTCTCCTCCAAGTCACTGAAAAGGTCCTTATCTCCCGTCATGTGGAAGGAAGCACCATTATCCAAATACCACATCGATCCTAATGCACTTGAATCCATGCATGCGATCAAAGAGAAGTCAAGTTCAAATTGTGAGCCAAGGGCCTCACCAGCTATAGCTCCAACAACCTTCTTATTCTTCTTCTTATACGAATAGTTAGTAGCGAGATGCTCATGTTCATGACAGTGAAAACACTTCACTTGGGACAAATCCAGCTTATTTCCTTTAGACTCAGATTTTGAATGGAATTTCTTCCCCTTCCCTCTCCTTGCCTTGGAATCCAAAGAAAAATCTTATTCATCATCATGCTTTGATGAAGAGCCATCTCTGGTGTTTCGCCTGAACTCCTCCTACACTAGATCCGACCATAGTTGTTCCCAAACTGGCAATTTTTCCCTTCCATTGAAAGGGTCTTCATAATTGTCCCAACTCTTGGGAAGTCCTAGGAGCACCAAGCTCACCAAATCATCATCAGTGATTATTATTCCCACACTCCCCATATCACCCCGACATTTGACAAACTTTGTGAGATATTTTGGAATGGAGTCGCCCTTCTCCATCTTGATCTTCCTGAGTTTATCTTTGAGCGCCAATTTCCTATGGTCGTTGTTGTTTTGGAATAGATCCATCAAAGCCTTCCACATTTCATATGGTGTGTCTTTCGCATGGATTTTTGAGACAATGTGGTCTCATACTCCCTCCAACAAGATCCTCCTCTCCTTTTCCACTTTCTTTTTCCATGCATCAAGATTTACAAAGTCTACAACATCTAGCTTAGGAACATCTTTGTCAATGAATTCCTTCAAGACATTGTCTTCGAGTACTGCCTCCATCCTGTCCTTCCAAGAAATATTTTTCAATCTACCCTTGAGTGCATACTCTAACCTCAAGCCATTGAAAGCCATTTCGATCTTGAATCAATTTTAGCATCAAGAAAGTCTTTCTGCAAGTTCAAATTATATCTAGTCACAAACTCAACTTTGGAAATCTTCTGCGCTCTGATACCATGTATAAATTTCAATACAAATTATGTATTGCCTGGATTCTCCTGATCTAACAATTATATGCCACTATTAAATACAAAATCGCTTCTACTAATATTCTTTCGGAAATTAAAACACAATCTCCAATTGCAATATCAAGAAGAAATATCAATCACACATAACACAGATGTTTTTATTGGGAAAGCATAAAGCTAAAAACCCCACTATCATATATTATGTTTATATCATGGATCATGAAACAATATCATATAAAAATCTAATCCAAGAGCTCTCAGTACAATAACAATCGTCTCACACTGTCATACAAAAATTGGTAAATTCATGTGCCAATTTAATACCTCTAGACAACTGGCCTCCTTTGTGCAATCCCTGCAACGAAAAACCTACAAATGAATTCCTCTTACCTAGGTCATGAATTCCTCATGGGAACATACACTCTATGTGTGATTTCATGAATGCACTCACTCAAATCTCAACTGATAGTCAAACTGTCCCTTTCACCTGTTATCTCAACTGGGTCTCCACTGGATCTGAGATGCATGTAGTTAACAACGGTAAATATTCAGTTGCATGTGAGACCACTGATTCTGAATTAATTAATAATTAATTCATTATTCT
>JASDQU010028131.1:4815-18624 GCA_032191745.1 Picea mariana | reverse complement strand
AGCCTTCAAAATGGAACTGAAGGGTTGATTCAGAATGTTTCCATTATATGGAAGGCCAAGGATCATAGATCACCCATCGTGACATGGAAACTCGACATTAATTTTCATTTTCTGGCACAAATCCTAATGTACGTGATTTGTAGTGGTGCATCATGCGTATATGCATGTTGTATAGTAGGCAAGATGCATACATTTGGAAAAATATGTCTTTCTAGCTATGTATTTTACAAACATGGATGATAAGTCTACATAGAGAACTAGAAAAAGGCCTTCTATGCAAGATTGCATAGGGTGAGGCAAATATTTCTATAACAAGAGTTATCACTGAAAATATATGTGGTCTCTGACTCAATGCATCTACCACTTTGTTCACTATTATTTTTATGTAAGTAATCTCAAAATCATATTCGCTAAGAAGTTCTAACCAACTCCTTTGTCGTGCATTCAAGTCACTTTGTGTAAAAAACTATTTCAAACCACAATGGTCTATTTTTAGTTCAAATTTTTGTTCAATCGGGTAGTGTTTCCACACTCTCAAGGCATAGATAATGGCCAATAAATCGAAATCATGCGTCGCGTAGTTCTCCTCATGATTTATTAATTTCCTTGAGATGTAAGCGATCACTTGACCGTATTGCATAAAGACTCTGCCTAAGCCTTCATTGGATGCATCTATGCATACCAAGAAGTCCTCATCCATGTCAGGGAATTTTAGTATTGACATTTTCGTCAATAGCTCGTTAAGCCTTCGAAACGATTCCGTGCATTTCTCGGTCCATACAAACTTCTTGTTTTTCTTCTGCAATTTCATGATGGAATTTTCTATTTTATAAAAACCTTTGACAAACCATCAGTAATATCCCACTAAACCCATAAAGTTGTGTACTTATGGTACATTTTTCAATGTAGTCCATTCCATAATATCCTCTACCGTCATTGGATCTGTTAACACTCTAATAGTCACTCCCAGACTAAAAATGAGAGTAAACTTGGTAACATAGAAATAAAAAGACTTGATTGGTTTGTGGATCAAGAAAAAGAAAGCAAGGAAGGGAAAGGACAACAATTTGTTGTAAATCAATGATGGACCGTTGCACTATGGAGTCAAGAAAACACCCTGCTCATTAAATGCAATCAATCTACATATCAGATAAAGGTTTTTTAAATAGAGGAATAAAAATATAACACGAAGAATAACATCCCTAAATCATATATCCTCTCTACACAAATGAATCCAAGGTACTTGGATTTAAACAATGACTAATAGGAAAGAGACATGAGATCCTCAGATGCTCAAGAATCCATTAATCAAAGGAAACCATGATTCTCAAGGTGTACAATTCATTCAAGTAAGAAGACAAATTAGAAAATAAAACAAGAGATACAATCTTATAACACAGATATCATGAACCTTTAATAACAAAAAAATTTACAAAAACAAAAGCCCCTCAGGGTTACAATGATCACAGGCAAAGTGCCTCCTACAGCTCTCTCATATCTCTTGCTCATGAATCCAACCCTCCTACCCTCTTGTACAATGAATATATAGCCATATAGGTCCTTTTCAGCTCACCTATTCGAACTCCAACCCCTTTCCAAAAATATAAACAACTACAAACAAAAAATGACACGTTTTAACTAATTTTCTGCTTTTCAAGAGGCAAAATTATGAAAAATAGGCTTCCCAAATCCACTTGTAATTATCACACAATAATAGTTATGTAAAATATGACAACGATTTTTGTATATAAGATTGTTATGAACACAAAACTCTCTCATTTTATTTAAATTCATATCCATATGGCCGCAACAGGTGTCACAAAAACATGTCTCAAACAGGAAATCATGAAAAAATGAAAACATAGGGCTCAAAGATTATTTTGAATCTCCCAATTCGTGACACCTGTGTGAAAAATGAAAGAGGTTAATTTTTTTGGTTCTGTTATTGAAAATAACCTGCATTGGATTTTTAAAATTCATCATATTTCACACAGAAATCCTCCTGGAAGTTAACTGGTAAAAAATGTCAGTTCAATAGTCTTAAAACAGAGTTTCAGCAGTACGTTCCATAGAACCACTTATATGTCAAATAACTCTCTAACAATAGCACATTTTGAAAAAATGAGAGATTTTTTTGTTATTTGGTATGCGATGAACAAAAACCTCCTCCCATTTTCAAAAATACCTTCTCAATTTTCATAATACAAGTTTTAAGTTAGTCACTCAAAACTGGCAGAAGTGTCCAAAAATAACTCTGCACAATTTGGTCTCTGCCAAAATTTCGGTAGCAAAATTAGGTAGCACCTGCCTGTGTGTCTGTGTGAAATTGGGTAGCTCCATCATAATTTGCAACACCTTCACTTGAACTTTGACGGAATGGGTAGAAACCTTGGGTATTAGCAGCGCCATTATTCTTAGGAGATTTGGCAGCATTTTATGTAGTAAAATGGAAAACCATACTATATAGACAATTCCTCAGTGCAATGGCACTATGGAATATATGTGCTCTTATATATGATGAGACTAATCAAGAAATTTGATTTGATAGGTTATAAGCATGTATATGCTTGTATAGGTTATTTAGCTTCTTATGGAGAGGCAAGCCTCTTCTGGATGCAAATTTGTGTGCTAACATAGGCTCTATGGGGGGTAGAGTCCTCCCTGTGAGGCTCTAATAAATCATGTAGTTTAAGTGCCTTATACTAGGGTTGTGGAGTCAAAAATCAACCATTCTCTAAAAAAATTTGAAGGCCTACCTTTATTCACACAAACTGACTGCTATTTCTACAAACTTAAGGAAAAAGAAATGCGCGGGCAGTGAGCTTATTTACTACCCTACTCTACTCTAACTAGCTCTGCAATTTGGTTAGGTGAATGCTGACTTCCATAGCATTCATTCGACCAATTTTAAAATTGAAGAAACCTTGTCTCTGTCACTGATCAACAACTAATGTTTGAAATGTAACAATAGTGATAAGAATTCATTCAAGAAACCATACTCAACCATAAATGTTGATGAGCTTAAAAGGTCTAAAATCTTGAGGTTCTCTAAAATGTAGAATTCTATGAAGGTTGCCACTGGGTCTTTGAAACAGAGAATAGAAATATGTTGATCCACAGAGAACACTTGCTCAACCATGACTGCTTCTCTATTGGAAGACTGATGACCTTTGTGTTCTCTTGGGTTGAGATCTTGATCATCCATCATTATAACTTTCTCTTCAGAAAAGTGCTCAGAGGATGATGATCAAATAGTGTTAAAATCATATGAATAAGGATCAGTTAAAAACATATAATTGCATATGCAATCATTAGTTATCATAGGCTCATCTTGGTTAGCAAACTGATCATAAAATTATGACTCGTACCTGTTTTTAGAGTACTCAGCAAATATTGAAGAATTCTGATCTGAATCTGAAATAAACTCACATGCTTGTTTTTGTTCCAAATCTTCTTCAAAATCGTTACCTTCTTGCTCAAAATATGAACCATACTCACAATTCACTTGTTTATGTGGTTGCATATTTTCAGAGTAAACCCGCTCTTTGATCCTCCTAGAAGCATGGATGTTCTCCTCTACCTCTTGAACATATTCAAACAAGGTCCTTAAGGATGAAGACTTCCTTTCTAACAGGAGAAGAGCAAGTTCTGAATGAAGGCCCATAACATAATATATCATGGAAGTTGTCTCTTAAGGGTGGATCTCCAAAGACATATCATGGTAGATGTTATACAATCTTCGATTGAAAACAAGAAAAGATTCACCCTGCTCTCTCTTCAAAGCATAAAAATTAGCAAGGTATGAATCTAGTGATTTGTACTCACCCCAATAATTCACAAAAGAATTAGAGAACTCAATCCAAGAGCTAATAGAATAAGCTCTGAGACCCTTTAACCATACAACAACATCTCTGATCAAAGACTTAGAGGAAAATCTCATGATCACATCTTCATGAACAATCTCAAACTGATCAATAAAATCCTCAAAGGATTCCAAGTGTCTCTCAACTGAAACTTGATTCTCTCCAGAAAACTGAGGAAGATATTCAAAGTGGTCAAGAGGATAAGGATAAAGGAGATAGGGCAGCCTCAAAGGCTTGAACATATTCATTCTGATTTTGATTTGAAAGGCAGTGGGATGATCATGAGAGCTAATAGGTTGATGAAAAGGTTCAACAATACTGCAAAAAGGTGTTGAGACTTGAGAGGGTTAAACAATAATGCCAAATTTTGCTGAGCTCTGGACATGTTTTGAATCAATTTCAATTTCTACAAAATCAAAAGGGTGATCATATTCAAGAGGAATTGAAATGCAAGACTCATCTTTAGGAACATGTTGTGATGAGGATATTGAATCAACATCTACAATATAGGGTTGTAGGATTTCCTCTTCTAAGGTTGGATATATACAAGAAAGATGATGATTTTTTGAATATACAAAACAGAAAATGATTCTCTTTACATGCGAAGGGAAAAGCATGAAAGAGATGATAAAGAAATACAACAATTCATGAAGCAGACTAATGAACTAATACCTAGATTTATAATTCAGCCTCTTCATCTTTTGTCAATCAGATCCTCCCCAGTGGAGTCTTTAATGATGGAGTCGCCAAGAAGATGATACAGTCAATTATGTACCCTCCTTTTATCTGCCATTAAAATTCAGACCTATGTCTTTCTTCCCAGGGAAACTAGCTTCACTTCTATTCCCTGACAATGTCACCAATTATGTTAACACTCCAAGAGTCACTCCCAGACTGTAAATGAGAGTAATATTGGTAACATAGAAATAAAAAGAATTGATTGGCTTTGTGGATCAAGAAAAAGAAAGTAAGGAAGGGAAAGGATAGTAAGCTATTGTAAATCAATGATGGACCATTGCACTATGGAGTCAAGCAAACACCTTGCTTATTAAATGCAATCAATCCGCATATCAGATAAAGGTTTGTTAAATAGAGGAATAAAAATATAACACAAATAAGAACATACATAAATCAGATATCCTTTGCACAAATGAATCCAAGGTACTTGGATGTAAACAATGACTAATAGGCAAGATGCATCAGATCCTCAGATGCTCAACAATCCAATAATCAAAGGAAACCATGATCCTCAAGGTGTACAATTAATTCAAGTAAGAAGGCAAATTAGAAAATAAAACAAGAGATATAATATGATAACACAGATATCATGAACCTTCAATAACATAAATGTTTACAAAAACAAAATCCCCTCAGGGTTACAATGATCATAGGCAAAGTGCCTCCTACAACTCTCTCATCTCTCTTTCTCATGAATCCAACCCCCCTACCCTCTTGTACAATGAATATATATCCATGTAGGTCCTTTCCATATCACCTATTCAAACTCCAACCCCTTTCCCAAAATAGAAACAACTACAAACCAAAAAAGACATGTTTTAACTAATTTCCTTCTTTTCAGGAGGTGGAATTCTGAAAAATAGGCTTCCAAACTACACTTGTAATTATCAAACCATAATAGATGTGTAAAATCTGAGAACAATTTTTGTATATAATATTATTATGAACAAAAACCTCTCTCAATTTCTTTAAATTCATCTCCATCTGGCCGCAACAGGTGTCAGAAAAACTTGTCTCAAACATGAAATCATGAAAACTGAAAACATAGAGCTCAAAGATTCTTTCCAATCTCCCAATCCATGACACCTGTGTGAAAAATGAAAGATTTTAATTTTCTTTGGTCTGTGCTTGAAAATAACCTCTATGGATTTTTAAAATTCATCTTATTTCACCTGGAAATTCTCCTGGAAGTCAATTAGTCAAAAATGCTAGTTCAACAGTCTTAAAACAAAGTTTCAGCACGATGTTCCGTAGCACCACTTATATGTTAAATAACTCTATAAAAATAGAACATTTTGAAGAACTGAGAGAGGTTTTTTTTATTTGGTGTGTGATGAAAAAGAAAATCCTCTAGTTTTCAAAAATACCTTCTCAATTGTTCATAATAAAAGTTTTAAGTTAGTCACTCAAAACTGGCAGAAGCATCCAAAAATAACTCTCCACAATTTGGTCTCTGCCAAAATTTCGGTAGCGGTCGCTTGTGTGTCTACATGCAATTGGGTAGTGCCATAATAATTCAAAACACCTTCACTTGAACATTCACAGAATGGGTAGCAACCTCAGTTATTAGCAACGCCATTAGTCTTAGGATATTTGGTAGCGTTTTAGGTAGTAAAATGTAAAACCATGCTATATAGACAATTCCTCAATGCAATGGCACTATGGAATGCCTGTGCTCTTCTGTATGATGAGACTAATCAAGAACTTTTAGTTGATAGGTTATAATCCTGTATATGCTTGTATAGGTTATTTAGCTTCTTATGGAGAGGCAAACCTCTTCTGGCTCCAAATTCTTATGCTAACAGGATCCACAACGATGCCTTCGTCGAAGATAACATGCTCTAAATAATGAATCCTCAATTGATAAAAAGATCATTTTGATAGTTTCTCGTATAATTTGTTTTCTCGTAAACACCATAGTACCATGAACAAATGTTCATTGTGTTATTTCATCGTCTCACAATATATCAATATGTAATTGATGAATAATTGAACAAACTTGAATATGTATTCATGGAATACACATTCATCAAGCTCATGAATACCCCCGAAGCATTTTTCATTCCAAACGGTAAAAAAATAAAACCATAATGTTTGAACCTCGTCTTGAATGTGGTCTTAGGAATGTCTTCATATTTAAACTGTAATTGGTGATATTCTGATCTCAAGTTGATCTTTGAAAACATCATCGCACCTTTCATTTGATCAAAAAGATCATCTATTCTTTGCAATGGATACTGGTTCTTGATCGTTTCCTTGTTCAATTGATGGCAATCGATACAGAGTCTCCACGACCCATCCTTCTTTCTTATGAATATAACAGACACACACCAAGGTTACATGCTTGGGAGTATGAGTCCTAGATCCAACAACTCGTTTAGTTGCATTTTAAACTCATGTAACTCAGGTGTCGACATCCAATAAGGAGTTATTGTTATCGGTTAAGTTCCAGGTTTCAATTCGATGGTAAACTCCAACTCTCTTTCGGGCAGAAAACCTGGTAACTATTCTGGGAACACATCCACAAACTATCGTACAACCAGAAGGATTTCTAATCCTTCTGCGACACCCTTGTCATTTAGTCACAATATTGCATATAGATTTCATCCTTTGCACATGCTCATCTATAGTTGTAGGCAAGAAATGAACCTTAAGGAAACTCCTTGGCTTCTTCCTACAATGACTCATCTTTGTCCCTCATTGTCATTCAAAATCAACCAATTCATGCTATAGTTGAGTATCTCATCATGTGATTCTAACCAGTCCATATCGATCATGATGTCATAATATCTTAATATCGTTACATGAAAGTTGGCCTTCGTTATGAAATCTCCTAGGTTAAGGATATAGTATGTAACCTTTCCTCCAACCTTCTCCTTGGCACCCAAAGCCATTTCCACATAGATAAACTCATCTTGTTCAACTTCCTTTACCTTAATTCATTTTAGTGTTGTACTAGAAATAAATCTCTTTGTATCACCAATATCTATAAAAATACTAAAGGTCTGGTCATTGATGATACTTGACATCTTGAGCATGGTATACTAGTGTTCTTCCTGGTGGTTATTCATTATTGCATGAATCCTGTAAGCCTTTCCCAAATATCCAATGGTAGTGTGCATGACTGACCCAGCTGATTTGGCCCTTTCAACTAGACAATCTCACTGGTAATGTGGCTCTCCACATGTCAAACATCTTCTCTTTGGCCCAGTACTTGTGGTCCCTGAGGTAGAATCTTCCATCCTACTAGCCTGAAATCCTAGTCTATTCTGTTGGACAGGACTAAACTGTTGTTTCTACAGGCAATATTCGTATTGATGTTGTGGTCCTTTGTAGGGATTCTACTGCTGAGGATTCATCCGTCGTAGTGTCGCGAATGTGGATCCTCTTGGTGTGTCTCGATACCCTGATGAATTCCTTGATAGTGTCTCATTCTCGTGCACACCATATGTCACTTGTCCCATTAGTATTACAGGAGTCCTATCCTGACCCCCATTGATCAGCTCTTCCTTGGCTATGAGGGCCTTCTGGACTACATCGTGCAACGTTTGAGACATTAGGATCCTCACCTTTGCACAAATGTTGACGTTAAGGAAACACATAATTTTTTTTACCTTGAGCTTCTCGATGTTCAAATGTGGAGCATACCTAATTAGCTCCATGAATTGGGCCTCATACTCCGACACCATACATGATACAAGGAAAATCTCTCTATGTCTAGGGTAAACCACAACAGACGTAAATGACTGTAGAAATTAACTCTCTTCTCAAGTATTCTATGAAAGAAAATATACTAAGAAGACAAGATAAAAGGCATCCCTTGTCCAAACGTTTGATGAAGTCCACCATTGAGAACTTGACCCAAAGAAATATACCTGCAACTAGTCCTCAACAACCAAGAAAAGAAAGCATATGGTGATAATAAATTATATTAGCACATTCAATAGAATAATCCATTAATCAACATGAAAAATACTCCCATGGAATAATAATTCAAATATTTGCAAGATATCAATTGGACAGGAAAAGAGTATTTTTATTAATATATGATCAACCTAAGTGAAAATTTTACAGACTTCCTTGTTGGCATGGTTCGAAACCAAGAAATTAAGTTCCTTCTATCCAGGCCTCAACTACTTCAATCGTCCACCAAAGGCAAGCTCATAAGAGCAGAACAAGGAGGTTCTCAATAAATAATGAAAGAGCTTGGGGGTTGAACACTGTGTTCAGACTTAAAGAATAAAGGGATTCAAACTCAAATGGAAGTAAATAATTCCTCCAGAGTAACTTTTCTCTCAAATTTGAATTCTTTGTCCTCTTTCAATAGGTCGGAATAGACCCATTTATAGGCTTCAAAATGGAACTGAAGGGCTGATTCAAAACGTTTCCAGTATATGAAAGGCCAACGATCATAGATCTCTTGTCATGACATGGAAAACCAACATTATTTTTCATTTTCTAGCACAAATCCTGATGAAAGTGGGTTGTAGTGGAGCATGTTGTGTATACACATGTTGTATAGTAGGAAAGATGCGTACATGTGGAAAAATATTTATTTTTAGATCTGGATTTTACAACCAGGGATGATAAGTCTGCATGGGAAATGGCAAAAGGCCTTCCGGGTAAGATTTCATAGGGTGAGGAAACTATTGCTATAAAAAACGCCCCCTAATGTCTGAGGTCAGAGGAGTATCTGCGATGGCCGAAATACATTATAAGAAACCCAGAAGTGGAGTGATGGGGAACTAGCTGGAAGAACTAGTTTCTCATTACATTTTGCATTGACTTTGCATACATGGATGATAATAGAATTACACTGAAGATCCATGTGAAAATATACCAAACAAGTGTCCATGGCCATGAATAGGAAAATACAAATGTGGTTACATGCCAATAGTTGTCATAGTCATCAACAAGGCCCAGTAGAACTAGTATGAAAACCAATATGGAGATATTTGTATAAAATGGAGTACAATTTGATCTCCCATGATTACTTAACTCATATAGGTACTGTTCCAATGAAAAGGAAGCAAGAACTCATGAAAGTTGCGGCCACATACTGATGTCTTCAAGTCTTCTACACAATCTGCCAAGGGTGCAAGTCCATGTCATGTGAAAGGAGTTGAGGTCGAACACAACGAGACATCATTTGATTACCGATCATTGATGTATACCATTAACAAATGCGAGACAACCTATTGATATTGAAAGTAGGTATCAAGGCAGCAAGTACATTCTTACAAGTGTGAATAAAGGAGCTAGTCTCAAACACCTGAAGAATCCATCGATCAGGAGACATCGATGTATTCCCAACTGTCGATGGTGAGAGATCCTACCACTAATGACTACAAGACTCAAAGTACTCATAAGACTCTAGGTACCGTTTCCAGAATAAATGAGCTGAATTCGATGGAAAGAGACCCACTGAAAGGACAAAAATAAGGCATCTCTCATTAGTCAGCATGAGGTACAAAGAAATAGCTTCATGATTTGGTGGAAATCCAATGAAGAACATGTTCACAAACCAATGACCATGTACGTCTTTCGTGTGTGCCAGGTGCAAGCCGTACACGAAAAATACCATGTGAATAACAACCAATGATTAAAATTGTTCACAAAGGCAAGGAAACCACCAATAAGGCTAATGACATGCAAGACACTGCACGAATCCCAATGTGTGAATAGATGTGTTTCCGTCGAACACAAGGGAAACCACCTAGTCAATGACCAATGATGAAGTGTCGACTGTTGGGTTCAAGGTTACCTACCAATTATGAATGTAGGGCTAGGGTGCATGATAGGACTACAATATCATGTGATTCTGAGACAAACTGAGGGTATGACCGACATGAAAATTATATAGCTATGCGGAGTGTCTGACACATGTTGATAGACCTCCTTTGAACAAGAGCATGAGACATATGGAAGAATCTGACATCATAGACCTAATGATGAACTCATGAGATGCATGAGGCGTGAATGAAATTATCTATAGGGAATGGAAGAGCAGCCAGTCGGTAGAGAAGACGGTATAATGAGCTTAGCTTCCTAAGTCCATGCTAATCCCAAAAATATGTTAACAAATGGACTCAATAACTTTGTTCTTTGTTCAAATGTTACACGACTACTACCAATACAAGATAATACTCCCTTCTCCCCCGTCTTTTTTTTGTTTTTTCATAGACAAATTAATGTTATGATATAGAGGAGGAAACAAGTGTCGCAAGTAGGCAAAACTAGTTTCAATGGTGGAACGTACCTATGATCAATGCAAGGAGATGCATGCAGGAGATGGAAGCTCAAGGGAATGTTCCCTCCTAGGTATAGGGTGTCAAATTGCGAAGGATATAAACAAGTCTCTTCTTGGTTGTGGATGAAAAAACTGCTGAGGAAAACAGTTTATAACACAAAGCGAGAACCGACTATAGTCTCAATACTACAAGAAAGGGCATGAGATGAAATCACAAATTAATGCCAAAAAATGTCTTTTTTTATGGATATTAGTCTACTTGGTGTGAAAAAGTGATAAACTTGTTCCAAATAGACGTCCTTTCAAATCCAATTTACGAGTTTGAAAGAGACAAGTTCACTCGACAATCTTTTCACTTTTTGAAAATGAGTCTAAAAAGAGATTAACTAAGACTCATGACCTTTCAAGTCCAATTTCACAAGTGTGAAGGGGACAAATCACGTGGAAATATTTTTTCTTTTTGAACGATTTGGAAAAGAGCTTAACTTAGACTCACGACCTTTCAATTCCAATTTAACGAGTGTGAAAGGGACAAATCACTCAACAATATTTTCTATTTTTGAACGAGTTGAAAAAGAGATTAACTCGAACTCGATTGTGAGATTCTAGGAGGAAAGTCACGGGGGATTCCAAGGCTCCCATGTAGGACTTCTATGAAAGGTCAAAAACTTATGAAGAGCTGACACAATCTTGGGAAACCCAAAGATTTCGAAGTCAAGGAGGATAAAATACTTGCAGAGGTTACCCTAGCTACAATACATCAAATAATGCCTCTTATCTCGAAGGGTGTAGGAAAAGGAATTCGAGGCTCTACAAGATCATTCCAATGAAAGGAAACCACCCTAGGACTTGGAGGGAGCATACTTGAAGAGAGTGGAATTCTCCCTAGTAAAGAAGATACAAAACTAGAAATAATAAGGATATGGTCGAAGGACGCATCACCCTCCAAAAGAATAGTGGGATTGATCAAATATTACATCGAAAATGTCACTTCCTTAGGATTTTCACTCTCCAAGAGAAGAGTGGGATCGACCGAAGATTGCATTAGCATGACCACTTCTTCAACCATTGGTTGAATAGGATGGGAGAAAACAAGGTCAAGAGATGCATCACACCCCAAAATAGGAGCGGTGTCAGTCAAAGATTTCATTGACACGACCACTAGTTGAACAGGATGTGAAAAAAAAAGGTCAAGGGATGCATCAGACCCTAAAGTAAAATGGGTTTTAGATGAATATTGCATCGGCATGAATCTTGTATAAACCAAAGAATTTTGGNCACATATAGGCTTCTCAATCATATGAATGCCCCAATAATGACTTGTAGTAGCTGGTGAAATGCTCCCAGCATGACTTGCAGAGGCTCGTAGAGAATCCCCAACATGACTGGCAGAGGTTGGTGATGATTCCCCAACATGACTAGCATAGGTTGGTGATGAATCCCCAACATGACTAGCATAGGTTGGTGATGTATGTGCAGTGTGACTTGCAATGACTATACTTGTGCCCCGAGCATGAATTGCAGTGACTGGTTGTTGGTCTTCAACATGACTAGAAGAGGTTGTCGACCCATCTCCAACATGGCTAACAAAGGTTGGTGATATAATTGTGGTATGTGGTTGACCCTCACAAGACGTATTCAAGGAAGGTAGGGTCGAAGAATAGTTAAAATACAAAGTGTGGAAAGCAATGGACCTCCCTATCAAAACAGGCTTACTAAACATGGCATAAACGTGGTGACTCAGTGATGTGAATTCAAAAGTACCCATAAGGGAAGAATACATTTTGACATTGATATTCTTAGTTGTCAGCTGAGAATTGTCGATCACAGGGATCGATGGTCCAATAGATGCATTAGGACAAGGATAACTGGTCGATCATCATGATCTTCCCTTCATGAGGAAAACAAAGAGTATGGAAGATGGATGATACGACGATGACAATAACATAGGTCCAATTGCGTCCTAGTAATAGGTTATAATCTAGAGGCTCATCAACTACCTCGACCTCTACCTCTATCATCTTCCCACCTAACTGGACTGAAAAGTCAAGAATAATACCGTGAGGGTGGAAGGAATGACCGTCAAAAGAATTCAATATGTTCGATGACTTGGAAAGAGTTGAAGAACCGAGAGCTTTCCAACAGATCAGGGAAATCACACAAGTGGCAGTGCCTTCATCAACAAATTCAAGTTTTATGGTATACTTTGAGTACTCCTCGTGGATTTGGAATTCCACATGGTAAGTCAAGTGATTATTCACATATGTGACATCAAACTTGATAAATTTTTAGCCACTGGGTTCTAGAGCTCCTAAAGTAGATAGTAAGGAATTCCTCTATGAAGGACATGTCTGGAGTACCTCCAAAGCCACATCGCAAAAGGGGTTTGACCCAAGTCCTCAAAAATAGATTAGTTCTGGGCGGCTCTAGCATTTGTTTTATGGGTAGAGCTCTTGAGTACTCCTTTCAGAATATGAGGCAGTGGCTCTAATTTTTCAATCTGTAAATTTGTCTCCGGAGGAGGTGGAGGAGGAGATTCTAGACTAGGAATAGCTTGTGAAGGGATATAATCTCAATATCGAGTGGCTACATTAACTTTCACATCGACCATATTGATACACAAATGGTTGTCAACTTGCAATGATGGGTTTTGACTCCCACCAGATGCATTTCTGGCATTTGAGGAGCTCAAGGCCATGTGCCAGTTATGTGGGAATGGATTCGTTAGCATGTTGAGTGGTAGAGATAATATCCTCACATATTTTGCAAGTTTGGGGCATAAATGGGTAAGGTGGTCATCTATGCAAATCTTGCAGGGAAACTTCACCTTATGTCTTTCTCGTTTTCCCTCTCCAACATTATTATTCGTCTTCTCATTATTACCATTGTCCTTGGGTTTATTATCATTTTTTTCACCCTTATGATTATTATGTCCTTTGTTCTTATTCCTACTTGGTT
>JASDQU010028129.1:21241-39216 GCA_032191745.1 Picea mariana | reverse complement strand
TGAGGGTTGGGCTAGGTGTCTAGAGCCTTTTTGAGGTTCTAAGACTCTGTTTGGGTTGTTGTATGAGTTCAGAAGTTAATTAGTTAGATTTGTTACAAAGAAAAATGAATTTTTTTGCACTTCTTTGCTTGTTTTTTCAAGTTTATAGAGGTGGTTTAGGAAGTTCTTTTTCGGGTTCTTTCTTGTCTAGGGTGGCTTTGATTGTTATTCTTGATAAGTTTTTATAGGTCTAGATACTTTTTTTGCCTCTTTTTTGTTTCTTTCTTGCTGATCTTGAGAAGAAAAATTGGTTAAAATTATCTTATTTCTTTTTACCTTTTAAACAAGAAAAAACAAAACAATTTTAGAAAGTATACTTTTAGTATTTATTTTCAATCCTTGCTACTTTTTTGTTGAAAAAGGAAACTTTATGAAGTGTGCTTTATGTTTTGACTGTTTTTGGTTTCAAAATACGTTTTGTGTTCTTGAAAGACTTCCATTCTTGAAAAGGTAGTCATAGTTTTGACGAAAAGGATAGTATAGTTGCTTTTCATTTTCTTTTCACTAAACAAATATGCATCAGTATCATTTCCCATGTGAAAGAATTTTTTTGCATTTTTGCATATCATTCAAAAGAAAATAGTTTGCTACTTTTTTCTAGAGCGTTTTTGCACTAATTTTTAGTGAAGAATAAGCATATTATATATCAATGATCTTATAAGTGTTTGATTTTATGTCGTGTCTATAAAAACACCACTTAGTTGCATCCATTTCCCTTATGAGTAAATAACAACCTCTTAAAATGAACGCTTAACTAAAATAAACTAGACTTTTCATTTCTAGGGTGAACAAACTAGCTTAAGTTAGGGCCTTGGACTAGGTTGGAGAGTTAATTGCCCAAGGCCATTAAAACAACTTAGGAGTCTGAGATAGGGAGCATACAAAACCAACTTCCGTATAAGTATAGTCAAGAGCCTCCTCTAACATAGGAGATAAACATGAGCTCGTGTGAGGAAGAGCCAAGGAGATAACCCCTCCAAAGCTAGACTAAATGTTGCGAAGAGATTGTATTTTGGGGGTTTCATTAGTGCTCATACCTCCCTAAGAGGTATCTCTTTCGAAGCTTCAGGCTTAGTTACCCTACCCATGCATTCGATCCTGACTGTCGACTATACCCCACGGACGTTGACTACGAGTTGGTAACCTTAGTTCCCCTTCCTAGGTTTATCATAGGTGACTAGGGGGGGGGTTCTTGTGGTTCCTGGGGCAGACGTCGCATCACACTTCTCAGTACCCCTGGAGGGTGCCCCGTGAAGTGTGGGTACTTAAACTAGGTAAGGCTAGTTAGTGGAGGTCGGGGTAACTTCCTCTCACTCTTTCGTTCATTGGTTTGTAGGGCTTAATCAACCTGTGCCTCCATTCAAAAGGTCCTTTCTTAACTTCATTACTACTGCGGTCTTGGGACCTAATCCACTCGATCTAGAGTATTGGTGAAGTTGTTTGTTGTTGTTGTTTCCATATGATCTTTTCTAGTGGTGTGCTATGTAAACATAAACAACTTAAGTAAGTGGGTTGGTTGACACCTTGAATCTATGATTTAAAGTGGTTGATCAACAACTTCGTCGGTCTAAGAGATTCCAAGGTATTCTTCATAATCAAGTGGAAGTGAATTCTCTGTCACCTCCTTGGAGGTGTTGACTCGACCAAACCAGCACTTTCGTACCGACTGGTCCCATTGACATTGTAGAGATAAATCCCACAAAGACAAACACTTTTGTTCTGGAGGTTACGTGAATATCATATCTCAAGGCTAAAGGCTTTGTTGGACCCTTTAACCCTTAGTTGATTGGATCGGATGATCCGGTCATTTTGCAGATTCTGACTCTAGGATTGGATTTCACTTACAGTCGCCCTCTTCAGTGGGCCATCATGGAAGGCACTTTAGAAGTGTCTGGGACAGGGCCCCTTGCAATCCCCACTTAGTTATAGTACAATGAGGAATGTTACCTCCTTTATTGTCTACCCAAATGATGAGTGTGGTTCAATCTAGAATTTCCACATCGATCAGCATCTCTTCACCGCAGATAGTCGGGTCCACTTAGTCTTTGAGTATGACCTCTTTGTCGTCGTTCGTGTCTAATGATTTCTCGTTTGGGATGCCTTCGATCAGCATGCAGAATGTATCAGTTGCTTCTTAGTCAATTACCCAAAGTCTTAACGTTGGTTCCAGGAGTTCTTTGACTCCCTTCCAATATTTTCATTGGGGCAAAGGAAATTTTGCTCCATTATTCCCCTCGCTCGTGAGCAGGTCCTTTCCATCTTCCGGTCCTAATCCCTTTGTGGGATGGGGTGGTCTTATGGGTAGTGGAATCCAATCTGATGGCATGCCATCTTCTTCTACCCCTTTCACATTATTTGGTGGGTTCGAGAGCAATCCCTTCTCGTCATTTGGAGTCACGATAAGGGGAAACCATTTCCAAGGCTAATGGAATCTCGCACAAGGAGCGTACCATTTACAAGGGATGTTGTTAGGGGGTACCCCCTTTATTGGTCAAAACTACCCAATGCAAGTGACTTTCCCTTTGGAAGGGGTGTCAACAGGGGTAAACCCTATTTTTTCTTATGGGAACCAGATGGGTGGAGGTTTTCCTCCTTATAACCAGGGATTTCAAGGTGTTACTCAAAACCTTGGCCCATCCACAAGCTCTTCCTTGCAACCTGGTATCAGTAATAATCCAGGTTATCAGTTTTTGGTGGGTACTCAAACCAGGAGCTCCAACTCGGCTAGTTGGAATTTCAAGCCTTCGCCGAGGTTACCTTTTCTAGCAACATTGAACTTGCTAGACCTGTCAAAACTTATGAACGATCTAGTTTACCATGATCTAAGCTAGCCTACGGTCCCCACTAAGTTTCCTTTGGACATTCCAAAATTTGAAGGTAAATATGGCGAGGATCCGAGCAACCATGTGATGATCTTTCATTTATAGTGTTCATCTAATTCTTTAAACGATGATTCCATCCATCTCCGCCTCTTCCAGCGCACTCTTACAGGAATCGCAGTGAAATGGAACATTGAATTTGATGGTTCAACATTCCGCACGTTTCACGATCTAGCCTTAGTTTTCCTCAACCACTTCCAGCTTCATGTCTGGTACGATGTCAGCATCGATCTCACGTCCATGCATATTAGATCATATCCAAGAGTGGCAAAGGAAAAAGAGGTTGATCAAATCCAAGGTCCCTCCCGAGTTCTTATTGGAATGGTTCCTTAATTCCTTATTGCATTACATCTCCAAGGATGTATCGATGTCAACAGTATCCTCTGAGGAGGAGGTGAATTTTAGGGCCCAATAATTAGATCTAATCTACTCACAATCTGAGATCCTTTATGAACTAATATCGAATGCACCACGACCCGGTTTCAATCCTTCAAAAGTAAATTTTAGACCACATGTCGATGACATTGTTGGTTCTGTCAAAAGCACTACCATAGATCTGGTTACGAACCAGATGCAACAGATGATGATTCATCCATCTATGGTCATTCAAGCTATGACTTCGACCTTTTCCACTATCCAGTTGTCTGATGTTCACACTATAAAATTGACGACCCCGAAGGGTACCCAACAACTCGGAGGGAAGAATAAAAAAGGTAAGGATAAGAAGGGAGGTGGAAATAGCAATAAAAATGTTAAATTTGATGCATTTTTTTGGGGGGAAGAAGGAGAAGAAGAAGGTGAAATTCCCTTGCAAGCTTTGTAGTTAATCTCACCTTACCCATCAGTTCCCAAAGATGGAAGAGGCTCGATGCTTGTTAGTGCAGCAAAATCCTGTTGTGTTAAAGAACTCGTTCCCGCAAGGACAAAATATGCAGGCAAGCTCTTCTGGTGGAAATCTGCAAGGGAGCACCCAAAATGCACCCTTTCGGATGGAACAATGTCGTTCATCAACATGGTGAACCATAAGAAGGAGGAGATTGATTTGTTGACCACAACTCGCGATTATGGTAATCCTGAGTCGACTTCTAAGGAGAAAGAAATTTTTGATCCTCATAATTCTATGCACATCGAGAAACCTGAGAAGGAAACAATGTCATGAATACATAAAGGTGTGTACAAGCATGCATCACACAACCCAAAAGCTCGAGCCACGACCAACTATTCTATCATTGAGGACTTAGCTCAAACGCCATGTGCAATGTTATCCTTAGAGGTGCTTCAAAGCTTCCCTACGCAGTGAGTTTCATTGTTGTACGCTATATGAGCTATTGAGTCCTCAAGTCAACTTGTTATCAATTTTTATGCTACAGATGTGAAGCCTCGCCTTCCCTATCATGTAGCCTTCCAAATCAATGTCGCATACACGAAACACATTATTGGAAGAACTGTTTTTGATGAAGGTGCTTCAACATGTGTTATGACATTGTCTTGTTGGAAAGGCATTGGCTCTACTGAGTTGACTCCCTCTCCTACGTTTTTAACCGTGTTTGATGGAAGATCGTTTAGGCCGCATGGTCTCATTTCCCTTTTACCTATCCAGTCAGGGGGGAGATTGTTTCTATTGAAGTTGAAATGCTTGACACTCCCCTCGAATACAACCTTTTTCTTTGAAGGAGCTCGACTTATGCGATGATGGATATAGTCTCATCATTTTTTCAAGTCTTGTGCTTCCCTCATGAAGGGAAGATCATAACGATAGATCAAATATCATTTAACTTCTCTAGCTTCACGGCGAATGATCCAAGGAATCAAATTTTGCTCAAAAATAAAAGTGCTCAAAATAGCTTCAAAATGGATACGTGTGTAGACCTCTTCCTCACGATCCCAACACAACTTGAACGGGATCAAACGGACGTCGTATGAGCAATATATTGTATTCTGTTCATTTTACCAAACACGCAAAATTTTGTTGACTGTATAGTCCGTACAATGTTGACGTGGCAGGGTACAAACCCACACGTGGCATGGTCATACAGGCTATGTGGAAGACATGTGGGCGATTTAGGTGTTGGCACATGTCACATATTGAGCAAATGTTATGGTGCCACGTGGCCCAGTCGTGGGCTACCACGTGGCACCCCTCCAGTTTGGTTGACATGTTTCAATTTTTTTGTGACTCCACAAGAGTCGAACCCGCGACCTCCGGGCGGGGGTAATGTTTTGGCAAGGGCCGGGCTGCCAGCCCACCCGCGTGTTGAGTCTTAACCATATACATTGCAATAATAATTTGAGTTTGTGTTAATGTGTGGGTGGTGGAGTAAAGGGGTCGGGGCTTAGCCCCATCCCCCGATTCTTACCACATACCATACGTCTAGTCCACATAATTGTTGGCGCGCAACTGTTAGCACATAGCCCCCGATATATATTGCACGCATACGACCCTTTCCATAAACTTTGGCACGGGAACCCTCCTTTGCGTAGCTCCCGGTCCTTACCACTACATGCGACCAACAATTGGCGCGGGGATTAACACTATTCAGTGGGCAAGCTTGCCACGCGTCCTCCAAGTGTCAACACCACATGAAGTTTTTCAAACGAGCCCGAGATAGGCGTTGGGATGTGGCCATTTGGCCCCCCATGCATCCAACACCTTCGTCCAAAGGGGTGCTAAACTCGCTAACCGTTCAACATTTCACCCCAAATTGCGGGATGCGCATGCGTGCTAGGTTTTTGACCCAGGAACGTTGCGGGAGCCAGGTTGGTCATTCACAGGTGCAATTTGGTGAGTAGGTACAACAAGCTTGAAGGAGAAAACTTCCAGGAGGTGTAACTTCTTCAGTTTTTGGCCAAACCAGGTGTAGGAAAAGCCTAGCTAGGGGTTTTTGGATGTTCTGGAGCCATTGGAGCCATCTATTTTGTATTTTGAGCACTTTAAGAGAACTTTTTAAGCATAATGAAAATGCTCCAAGGGATGTTGGACCAAGAGATGTATCCCAAGAGAGGGGTGAACTCCTTTATCATTTATTGTGTTATGTGTTCATTATTGATGGTTTTTATATGTCTGATATGATGCTCATGATTAAGTAAAAACACATTAAATTTATGTGTTAGTAACTTGATCTAATTACCCAAACACATAACATTTTTACACTTGCAATTTAAAAGAGACAAGTCTTCTTCATTTTCAGATCAGTTGGAAATAAACTCATTTCAATTTTAGATCAGTTGGTATTAGAGCATAGGTTTTTGAAGACTTGATTGTTTGCAAGTGTTTTGTTTTTTTATGCTTACAAGGTTGAAGCTCACAAGAGGAGAAGGTCAACTTGTAGAGCCAAGTTCTCAACTGTCAAGAAGGAGAACTATCAAATCAACTCAAGCTTCGAGGAGATATTCACTAAGTATGGCTCATGAGGAGAGTCATGGAACTCTTCCTTCAGAGGAAGAAACTTTAAGAAAATATTTCTATGATATGACTGAGATGGTGATTTTTTTATTTGAAGAAAGAAATGCAAGATTACAAGGTGAAATATTTAACCATCCAAAGGGCAATGGAGACAATTGTGATAAAATGCCAAAGGGAAATGGAGGGAATGGTGATTCTCCACCTCCTTCACCTCCACCTTCCACCTCTTCCACCATTTCACAACCACCTCCAAATTCTCGAAAAGAACATGGTAAAACTCCTTCACAAACTCCTTTGCTTAAGCTTGATATTAAGTTTGATTTGTCAATGTACAAGGGAGAGGTAAATGCCAAGAAATTGGATAACTGGATTTTTCAAATTGAAGTGTATTGTAGGATACATAGAATCATAGATGATGAGACTAAGATTCAACTTGCTTCTTTAAGAGTGGACAATGCAACACTCATTTGGTGGGAATCCAAAACTCAAGAGGACATGAAGAAACATGGTAAAGTTTTATCCTATTGGAATGATTTTATTGTTGCAATTAAAAGGCAATTGTATTCATTACCATACATGCAAAAAGCTATTATGGATGGGCAAAACTTTAGGCTAGATAAAGGAAAAGATGTGCAAAGATTCACTCAGGAATTTAGGAGAAGAGCTTTGGTTTTGGGTATAGATTTGTCTTCTCAAGAAACTTTACTCAAATACATTGGAGGTTTGCATAGATACTTGAGGCATACAATACTTATGTTTAACCCTTCAAATCTAGATGAAGTTTGTGTACAGAAAACTCATTTAGAGGCAAGAAGAAGGAATGAACCTCAAGAGGGCAGCAAGAAGTACTTTTATAATGGAGACAAGGGAAAGAGGAAGATTGAAGGAAATGGAAAGAAAAATGCTTCAGTCAAGAAAGAGAGAGAGAAACTCTCATGTAAACATTGTTCAAAGGATGACCATGATGAAGACCATTGTTGGAAACTTCATCCTGAAAAGAGACCCAAAAAGTTCAACAACAAAGATAAACCAAACATTGTTGCAACTGTACAACAAGATTTAGGATCTGATTCGAAAGATTCACAGCCATGGGTTTTCAAGGTAAGAATACTATTGCAAGTACTAGTTCTTCTAGTAGCAGTAGCCTTAATGTAACTCAACATGAAAATGAAAGAATATAGATTTTTCACATAAGGGTAATTTAAAAACATACCAAGATAGATACTTTCTTTGATACGGGATCACAAGCAAACCTCATTTATGAAGACATTGTCAAGAAATTGAATTTGGAAACTACTCTAGATCCTAAACCTTACCCTCTAGGATGGATATGTGACAATGCCAAATTGCATGTGACAAGAAGATGTAAACTTAGATTTTCTATCACTGCAAACTATATAGATGAGGTAGAGCTTGATGTTATTCCTTTGGATATTTGTGGTATTGTGTTGGAAAGCCCATACTTATATGATAGGAGATCCATCTTTCATCGTCATGAGAACAAGTATCATTTGTTTAAAAATGGAGTTGAGTACATTGTTAGAGCACATACAAAGAAGATGAATTTGTCACTTACAAATGCTGGACAAATGAAGAGATTAGTTAATGCTAGTAAGAACCTTGCACTTTTGATGATTAAACCCAAAGACAATAATGAAGAAGAAGTTTTTAAGGGATGTGATGCAAAGTTACAATCTGATTTATATGAGGTTGTTAACGAAAATTTTGAGATGTTTCAGGAACCAAGGGGATTTCCTCCTAAAAGGGGTATCCAACATGAGATTCTATTGCAGCAAGATGGTCCTCTTCCAAACATTGACATGTGTGTTGAGGAAAAGATATGAATTGATCTTACTCAAACATTTTCATACTTTACTTGGATAAATAAAAGTAGACGAGAATATCACCCTATGTTTATAGCCAACAAAAATAACATCCTAACTCAAAATTATTAATTACGAGTGCTTAGGCTAGTCTTTTATCAACAAAAAGCTTGTTGGAAATTCACTTTTTATGCAATTTTCTGAATACAACGGTTGTTTAAATAAATGTAAGAACAGAAGTAAAGACACCAAGACAATAATCAAGACAGATGAGACATAAAGAAATCTTTTATTTCATTCCAATTCACCAAAGAGTCATTTTCTTTACAAAATCTCATACAGAAATCTTGGACCAAAGTCAAACCTAGACATCCCCGATGGAACATACAAAAGAACCTCTAACAGAAAACCAAAACTAAACTCTAAAAGCTGGATCAACTTGCCACAGATTGCTGCCTACTCGGCTCTGCACAATAGCCTTTATCAGTCATGAAAATTAATTCACAAACATACAAGTCTACACAAACTATGAAAGATAGATCAACACCTCTAAAAATCAAGTGTCTGAATGATTTGATTCATCCCTTAATATCGTTGTCTACAATAAGACCCTGCTATCATAAAAGAGAATTAGGTTGTGATGAATATATGAATGAATGAAAACTGAACTATCTCAACATAAACTCAAAGAGCAAACCTTAGCAAGATTTTGCTTCTATCCTCCCTTTCCTTTTGCTTTTAACAAATTAGAATTGGTTGAAGAAGTTGAACCAATTCATTAGTTAAGTTAATTAAAAGACCCAACTAACTTTAGTTAGGGGGAATCTAGTAATAATTATAATAAGGGTCATAAATAAATAATAGCTAGTAGGCGTGACCCCTTGTGACTCTCTTTAGTTCATAACAATCATAACAATCATAACATAACCATTAGTTAAGTAAAACACACCTACTTGTGCCTCCCATCAACATATTCACTTTTGGCAATTTAAACTCATGAAATTTGAAATTATTTCAAAAATAATACTCATATATCCAAAATAAACATGATGTCCAAACATCCCTGAAATCAACTGTCATAAAAAAATAGATATAATAAAACTCAAAAACCATATTTCCCAGTCTGTGATGCAACCCTTCCTTGATTGTTGCTGTCACCTCTTGATTTTCTTGAATTTTCCTTTGGCTGTGCAGAGCCTTTAGGCCTAATTTCATTGATCACGTGGGAAAAATCGCCCCTCAAATGCATCTGGGAAGACACAAATTTGTCAGATCCATTGGAGAGTGAGGAGGGGGCAGCAATGGATTTTCCTTTATCAAGGGCATGGTGGGCCTCAATTTTCAATCCCTTGGGAGGATTGCATTGGCAAGTGATCGGGGGCAGCTTGGGCAATGGGGTTAAACGATGGAGGAGGAGGAAAAGACAAGTTGGTCCATCCACAATGTTGGGAGACTGTCGGGTGGACAATCTCCTTACATCCATCATTTTCAGGGACCTCAGGTTGTAACAAGACATGAGGAGGTACAAGAATAATGGGGGCTTGTGGGGCTTGGAAAGGAGGCCTTTCAGGCCTAGGCTGGACTATTCCCTACCCAATCCAATTGAATAATCCGGCATGAAACAATTGGCCAAGCTCTTGTGAATCAACATAAAAATGTATGAAGAACCTAGGCCTTCTTGGGCCTCGGTTCCAATTACCTCTACCTCTGTTTCCTCGGCCATGGCTACCTCGACTGAAAAAACTCATCTTGCATGCGTGATCAATTAGCAAATAGTCTTTTAAATAACCATACATGACAACTCTTAAAAATATGAAATAGATTTGGCTCAGCAATGTATCATACTCATGCAATCCAATCCATACAAATTGTTTTACTGTTTATCAATTAGCAGGGGGTGAAAAGGGTTTTGGGAGATGCGAGGGGTTTGTATTGAGTGAAACATGATCTCATGAGAGGAAAAGAACATGGTTACTACTCAATGACAACAACAATCAATTGTAAAGCAAACCAATAAAACCTCACTGCAATCCACACAAGACACTGCCACTTTCATCCACTTTAACACATAATTTCTCTTGACTATAATCAATCTCAGAACAATGAGTGAAAAAAATGAATATGGGAGGTGACGGGGTTTGTAATTAGCGGAAAGTGAAATAATGGAAGAGAAGAAAAACGATTATTGTTCATGAAACTAATTAAGTTATCCATAAAACATTCTACGAAAGGAGATGCATCAACCATCAATCATTTGACCAAATAATAATTTTTGTGCATTTAACTAGTTCATTGTTCATAATCAAATATCCAACACAGTGCCATCGCAAGACAGTATGTATTCCACACAATTTGTAAGAGGTTTTGTTCCCTTCATTCACATACTTTCATTTTATAACAATTTACGAACAATACCTATTTCCAATATGCAAACTATCAAAATCGACCATTGTCCATTCATTTCTTCAATCCACAATAATGCTTCAAAAGTCATGTTTCAAATTAACAATGAAGTCACTATCATTCCAATCAGGCCTATCATTTAAATGAAATGATATTTGTTAAACATGTATAGGCAGTAACCAAAATAATCAAGACCGAATTTCCACGCCCGAAATGACAATTAATCATACAACCAACAACCACCATTTAGACACAAGCTATGCACAGGGTAATTTGCCCGGACAATGTAGTTTTGCCATTGTAAAAAAAAAACAATTCAATGTGACTTAAAAGATGGGCCACCCATCTAACACGACTGTCATCAATAACATGCCTGCTTTAACAAGTGATTGATTGCAATAAATAAACATGCTTGAAACTCTATGAGTATCTCTGACTGTGAGAACTCAAGCCCTCTATGTTATACACAGTGCGCAGTCAACAAAACCTCGTGATGCAACAATTCCACTTTAACAAAAACAAACACACAGTCACGGTAATAACTCAAGATCTCGTGCTGAGCCATTGATTTAATATAACATTACTTCGATTTAGTCACACCATGATCGAATATGTTGTGCAAACTCAGGCTTATACAATCAAACAAGCATAAGGAGGTAATGGATATACTCTCTACATTCATCTAGTCCAATAGTCATTCGGCCCCAAAGAAACCCATAGTTACCACGTCCATCATTTCATTTTGCAAAAACACCATACACACAATGCGACATGCATGAGCAACATCAAGCATTTGTAACCAATGCCAGCTATCATCCAAATAATCATTAGTGCCAATACCAGTGACTATTTATCAACCAAACAAATTTTCCACTGTCGTAAAATCAATTTATGTCACAAGTTGTGACAACAATGCCTACCCACGCATTGATTTGAATCGGGGCATATGCCTTCTTCTTTAAACAATACCGAGTTATTACATAAGGAGGGTGACTGTATACTTTGAAAGTGCAATTGGTAATGTTTGGTTTACCAATGTTATAACAGAGCCAGTGACTGTAGACCAACTAACCCAACTTTCACATGACCAACTGGGCGAGCCCATGCTCAAAAGTTGACAATTATACCATCAATCAACCATAACCAAGTTGTAAAACCAACAGGCTAGGTTGGTCTTCTCTACCAATATTTAGACTGGAGGCTAAGGTTTGTCCTGTGGCCAACACAGGAAAATCCATTCCTTGTAATGGTGGAAACTCCGAGGGCATGGTGCATACACAGGAAGGACCACAACTCATTTGTGGACGGGTACAAATTCACAACAAGGGGCCATAATAGAAAGGTAAGGCTCTGGTTCAACCCAACAATGGTTACTTAACGCATGCAGTGTATAACCCTCATGCTCTTCGGTCAAACAATCACAGCACAACGGTGAATATAGGGCCAAGTAAAAACCCACTACGTGACCCTTAGTAGTAAAACCAACCAATGTCGAAGTGAAGAAAACACAGTGATGTGGGATGCCCTTAACCATTAAACCCAAAAATCTAAAGACTGGATTTAGTAACAATGCGTGAAGATAGTTTTCCACTCAAGACCAAACAAAAACCCTCCACTTAAACCAACAAGAATAACATAGAGCTACCACCCAGGGTGATCCATAACTTATACGAATTCAATTATATTGCAGGAAGAACCACAACTCAAGGACACAATTCTGCACAATTGCAACACTTAGGAAAGCACAAACCAATACACCTAAGCCAATATCATTTCATAACCAGAGAAGAGTCACGAATGGCCAAAAAAAGAACATACTTGTAATCGAATTCCTTAAAATGAGAGCTGGTCGAGCGGTTCTTCCCTGCTAAAAATCTGGAGCATAACTACAACATCAAGATCGAACAATAGCCTAACTAGGGTGGTGGCCAACAAGAGGAGTAAAGGTGATGTGCAATAAATTCACATCGAATCCACCCATAATGCATTAATTCATCAGTACATGCCAACACATTAACCATAAATCAAACCATGTATCGAAACCCCCACCACGTTAAAAACCAATAGCACAACTTATTCCATAACATAATTCAAGTCCCATATAATTCAACCATTCGCATAACCAACAACACTATCACCTTGCCAAATGCGCCACCAACATTCCATATCATATGCATTTTAACCATAAACCAATCACAATTGCATAACCATTTACTTGTTAGCTAGGCTTTAACAATAATTGTTAATTCTTTTATGCATGTAGTATAGTGAATAAGATAGCTTTAAACTCTTCCCCTTTGCAATTTTTTTATTTCCCTCCAATTGTTTGCATGTAGTATAGTAAAATTGTCAAATTAGATCCCATTTGTTATAGTATTTTTTGCTTCTCTCAAAACTGTCCTTCATGCAATTTCACTAACATGCTTGTTGTGTAGGTGTGATAAGCAGAATAACATAGTCTGTACTAACATCAGGAATCAACACCTCATAAGCTCAAATCATAACGAATAATAACAATATCTCATCAACCATGTAAGTCATGTCGCATATCATCAAAACATCAAAAGTGAAAAGATCTGATCTTCAATAGTTCAAGGGGGTCCCACCTACTAGTATTATTTAGTTTTTTATAATAATAGGCTTTAGCAACACTTTGCGGGCAAAACTTCATTGACAATTTTAATCGTCAACAAACTGGTGAATCCACAGGAAAATTTGTTTCCAACAAATTTAGAACTCAGAACTCATGGTTTCACAAACCAAGAACAATAATCTTAGAAGACATAACCAGAATAATTATGCAACAGGGGGAAGTGAGCAGATTTATTGGAAAGATGACCGAGAATTTGGGAATAATTGATGAAAAGTGTTAAGTATGAGGGGTTTTTACCACTGTATTCATAATCATTCAACTGGAATATGCTCTTAACTTTCAAGGAGGAAAAATTATAGACTTGCTCTTAAGATCTCAATGGATGAATAAATGGCAAGAAGAAGCGTGAAATAACCAATTCCTTCTAAGACAACAGTGGAAATATGTAACAATTTCAAGGGCCCTTCAGAGGAGACATCATAACATCTGTGTAAGCTTGATTGTTATCGACTAACAATGATTTGCATGAGTGTCACTATGGCAGAATTGATCCAATATTCTATCTTGACCAAACACTAAAAGATGATAAAGACAAAATCGCAACAGAAGTAATAATGCAGAAATTAAAACAACAGCAGTAAAAGACTCAATTTGAAAAACAACAAGGATATAAAACTTAACTTAGAAGGAATAAATCAAGGTACTGTAAGCGTAGAAAAGAAGCACAAAAATTGAAAGCATAGCTAGGCTACTAGTATACAACAAAATCCAGACAACATTAAAACTTTTCATGTTGGTTCCTCTCAATATTTCAAGTGAGGGTTGTTAGTGTTGTAGGGAAACAATTACTCTTGTAAATCTTATGAGATATAAGAATTCGTATCCAAGACAAAAGAAATTTGGAAAGGACCGATCACTTGGAAATCTGGTGTAATCATCAGTCCCTTATCACACACGATTAGATCATCAAGATAGAGATAGAGACTGACCAATTCATTGAGAGTCATGTGCATAGTTTTTTTAAAAGCAATACCTGTATCAAGTAAGCTAAAAAGTCGACATTTGTAAGGCATGGTATCGCAATTAGTAATGAAATTGGTTTTGTGAACATTTTCCCCTTTTACTTTGATTCTCTTGTAACCAAATAGACTGTCAAGTAAGGGTCTTAACTGTGACTCTACAACCTGTTGCAAAAACATTTCCATCTTGAGAGGGGAAAAGGAATTTCACATAATTGATTGCCTGAAAGTTCGAAGACTAATACAAGTTTTTATATTATCAGTGGTCCCCGGGGCCGATTTCCAAATTGAGGCCCATTTAGGGTGGGCTGAAAAAAACATTCCAGTCCTTAAGAAATCTCTCAAATCCCTTCGAAAGGGTGCTTCCAGTGCAAAGTTAACAAGTTCTTGTTTTTGCCTAGCTAGTTTCATAATATGTTGAACAAGACCAGGATCAAAACCACGAAGATCCTCATAAGACCAAGCAAAAAAAATTTGAGATTCACCAAGTAGTCTGGTGGACCCCATCTATTTTCTAACAGAACATTGGACATTTGTTTTAACATCCATTGAAGATTCAGGTGTCCTAATTTTCAGGAGGATGGTTTCAACCATCTTCTTTTGTAACTCCTCTTCTTTCTGTCTTTCTTTGTTGCCTACAACACTCAATGAAAACGAACTCTCAAGAGGAGTCAAGCCCTCATGAGTCTCATTATTTTCTATGGATATAATCTCCTCGGGCTTAGGAGGTTCATTTTGGATGACAACGCAAACGCTTTCATCACTAGGAATGGCCTTCCAAGATCTTTCCTTTTCAAGAATGTATGAATGATGTAGAGATTGAAAAGCGCAATCAGGCCTGTGAGGCAAGAGTTGTTGAGTAGGAGAGGCTGCAAAGATAGCTAACCAATCAACCATTGAATTCAACTCCTCCTTAACATGAGTGATGTTGAAAGATAGAAGATTCGAGACAAGTGCCCAAACAGTTTGGGAGTACCGTTCCATCAGCTTGTCGCTAGGAGAGCATGTCTTACGTATCAAGTTCACAACCAACTTAGAATTTCTGAAAATCGAAAGGTGGCTACAACCAAGATTAAGGGCGTTCTCAATGCCTAATAATAAAGCTTCGAATTCAACGACATTGTTTGTACACACAAACTCCAACCTGTATGCCAGATTATGAATTTTTCCTACAGGGGAAACCAAGATAATACCAGCTCCATTACCTTCATTAGAGTGTGAACCATCAAAGTGCATATTCCATAAATCATCATCTAAATCAATTCTTTCCAAAGGAATATTATCTTCTTCAACAAAGATGGAATACACTCCTTGGTCTTCTTCGATATAGTTTACGCCAAATTGTGGAACATTTTCTATGTAGGGTGAGATTCTTCCTTCTCCAAGGACTATAATGTTCTTACCATTCTGAGGAACAGATAAGTGTGTCCCTTCGAGTGAGAGGTATCCACCTGTTAGGGCTTGCCAATATCTCCCCAAGATAATTGAATAATTGTTTACAGGCATATCAATCACCTGAATGCTGAGGGTTGTCCTTATCTCAGGGTGAGCGCATAAAACCAAGGTTACATATTTAATTATGCCTATGTTTGTTTGTTGTAGACTATTATAGGAGAGCATGCTTCTGGCATTTTTCGTTTGTACAAGACAAGCCTAGCTCTTCCATAATAATCTTCGATGTGACACTTGGGCCTGAACCACCATCAATGAGGCAACAATGGGCAATCTTATCCATGATCTTTACAGAAATATAAAAAGGGGTTTTTTTTACAGGGTATCTAAAGTTATGTACACCTACTTTATTTACAGAAGAATCCTCCTCATCTACCTGTTCAGAAAGATTGGCTACAATGAAATCTTTTCCTTCTGTTAGTGTCAGAAGTCACTCTTGGATTGCTTGCAGGAGCAGAGCCCAATGCCCATCAGTTTTATGTCACGATAGTTTTTAATGGGTGATCAAATGGGTATAGACTCGGGAAGATATCACTCTAACTCAGGGACTGGGTTTGGTATGTAAGGAACAAAGGAGGTCTTGATCTAACTTCAATCAGTGAGTTGATTTAAAGATGAGCAGGTTGAAGACTTGGTGAGAGGAGTGAACAAACTACCTCAGGCAACAAACCTTTCAGTAGTTTGTAGAAGAAAAACTCTGAATGCAAGATCATCTTGGTTCAAGGCTTCGAGAAACTGAAAGGAGGACTTGACTGGATCCTCCAATTCCAAGTTGTTCAGCGCTAAGAAAATCACAGAGACCGATTAGAAACAATGCAATTGTTACAGTGATCCAACCTACATCATCCTATAACAGTTACAACTCGACTAGATCCTCCAATTCTGAGCTGCTCTAATACAGTGTAAGCAAAGATGTGAAAGAAACTGACATTCATAAGGCAAGAAGTCTCAAAATTCCACGCATAACCAGGAATAATAGTTCTTCATTAAAGTTTTACAACTGGGAGACTTGCTCAACCATTGATGATTACAAAATACAAAGATTGAGTCTATCTACTCAGAAAAATTCACCTAACAGAGGCGTGCTCAGTCATCCAAGGCTTGGTGTCCCTTTAGCCAAATTCGGACGGATATTTTTCGTTAGACGCCACCTTAATTGCGCATGGCTCCTGCAAGGGGAGTAGTTGAGACATTAAGTGCCGAGTTAGTGTGTGTAGACCTCTCTGGCTAGTCGAGGACTCGACATGGCTTCTTTGGAAAAAATCGGTACACAGGACCCTCTCGGGCAAACAGCTTGCCAAACCCTCCATACCTTACACTTAATGAATGAGGAGAGGTTTCAACCACCCCTTCTCACCTTCATTTACTCCAAGCGAAAACCAGAATTGAGTTCGAATCAGATGGCACCTGGAGATCACGATGATCCCTTTTGTGACCAAACTCGACACCTTTGGCCCCTCTTGTACAACTCTTTTTATTTCCCAAGTGACCACGGGCTATGACCCTGTGTTTATTCTCAAAGGCGCTCTTGGCGTTCGTGAATAGGAAGGAGTTGATCCTTTCTTATAACAGTCACGATGAGCGAAACACCGAGATGGCTTAATTGGGCGCCACGCATCCCTCTCATATCGAACAGTCCTGAACTCACTCGACGATGCTGTGGGCCCCGGGTCCTGGACGCTCTTGGCACTTCACGCCTCAGGGATATGAAGGAGATGCTACTTGATACTATGAGCCCAACTCTGGGTGCTTTCGACGCTTCGGGGTTCGGGGTTTCAAGATGTAGAACGACCTAGAACCCTCACCCTTCGAACTCCCGAATGTCGAAAAGCCGACGTGACTAGATCTCACACCACGTGTCCTTTGGATGGACGACTGCTATCCTTTCCTGCATGCAATATGGGTGCTATTCATCGCGCTAATCTCAGCGCAAATCCGCTAACCACGATTTCCCGCTGACCGTCGATCTGCTCTTATGGATGAACCTGGACCGTCGACAATATAATCTCGCCCGCTTACTTGCATGGAAGCCTAAAATGAGATTTTTTCGTGCTGCGCTCGGGCGCTTCTCGTGCAACTTGCAGACCTGAATACTCTTGTGCCCAGGACAAGAAACATTACTGACATTAGGCTCCATGGGGGATAGAGTCGTCTCTGTGATGCTCTAAGGACTCATTTTGCAGCTCCAATGCCTTGCTGTTGGGCAATGGGGTCATTTATTTAAAACTTAAAGACGGAAAAAAAAAATATTTACAACCGCGAAAGAGCCATGTGTGGCTCAAGAGAAATATATTTTTAGGAAATGCCCATTCACACGGCCATTGAAAACTTCTTGATCCTTCAAATCCCGTACCCTGTAGGTGT
>JASDQU010028129.1:2284-17339 GCA_032191745.1 Picea mariana | reverse complement strand
GGTTGTGAGAAGCCCCCGAATCCATCAAGCAGTTGTGCAGTACCTTGTCATGTATGTTCAAGGAAGTGTAGAAGGGAGGGGATGAGTCATTCCTATCTTCTACCATAGGACCTAGAATAACTATAGGCTTTTCATATTGCAAATTGATGGAGTCTGTGGGAAGGCATGAGAACTCAGACTGTAAAAGCTCAGAGAAGCGTTTCTTGAACCCTTCATGTTTAATCAATTCAGTCAAGGGCACAGGGATTCTGATCTTTTGAATTTCATGCTCAAAATTAAAAGAAGATGTAAGCTTCAGGATTTCTCTTATTTCAGGAACATGACTCTGGACTATGGGAGAGAGGGGTTGGGCCTTCTTACCTCTGTGACTGTCTGGTACCTCATTAGCAGGTTTCTCTGTTCTAGTGGACTGCTCAGAAACATTAGGTGCTACTGTCTTTTTCTTGGACCACAGATCATACCTGCCTTTGCTGCCACTAGCCTTGTCTCCCTTGCTCATTTCATTTAGCTGATTGTCCATGAGAGACTCCACATATGCTGATTGAGTGAGATGAGGAAAAGGAGGAGTGTCTCCGAAGCAATGGATTTCAGGATCAAGCTCATCTGTTTCCCCTTCTTCTTCCTTGGCCATAAAATTGTTTTGAAAAGGGGCCGAATTTTCTGGTCTTCTCTGTCTCTTCCCCTCTCTCTTTGCACAATCGGGGAAGTAATATTGTTTGGCCTCCTGAAACCTCCTTTGTTTTCGATGTTTTGAGGGCCCTTGTATGCTTGCCTCCCCTCCACCTTCATCTCTACATCTCTGCAGACATAGACTTCACCATCTTGGTCAGTTCATCCACTTGAGGGTGGGGCACCGATGGGCCAGAAGTTGAGGTTTTCGATCTTCCCTTTCTTCTGTCTGCGTCGGCCTTGTTCCTCAGTCTATCAGCTGCTAAAAAATTGGATTCCACTTCTATGGCCGCATCTTGCATTTGAGCTAAGGAGGTGGCTCTTCTTTCTCTTAATAAAAGACAGAAATCGAGGCCAAACACACTAGCATAAGAAATCTTGGCCGAGGCTTCTGAGGGTTTTATTTCGGGAGGAATTTTACTATACATCTTATTGAATCTTTTGGAGAAGTCAGAGACAGACTCTCCTTCCATCTTCTTCAAAGACCTGAACACTGTCATGTATTACATGAAATCCTTCCTATCTCCCCACTACCTCAGGAAAGCACTATCCAGGGCTTCGATCCCAGCAATAGATCCGGGGGCCAATCCTCTAAACCACTTCCTCACCTCACCATCCAGGCTCTGGACGAAGACTCTCATCCAGACATCTTCATTTTCAATGTTCAGGTTGTCTGCATAACTGTAGAAAGCATCCAGTTTCTCTTCCACAGTTATGTCCCCTTCCCCAGTGAACTTGGGCATATGCTTCAAGTAATCTCTAGCAGGGAGAGGATTCATAGGATGGGGTAGGATTAAGGGAGCATATCTGGCAACGACTATGGCGCCCATTCTATTTAGAGGGGGATTAGCACCAGCCATAGGAATATTAGGTGGAGGAGAACTTGGAGGAGAAAGAGTTCGCGAAGGGGCTACTGGGAATGAGTCTCGAAGTGGAATGGGAAACAAAAGGGGATCTAAAGAGAAGGCTAACAGGCTCAAGTCAACAGATGCTCCTCTTTGTGCAGGAGTGGTAACAGTAACAAGAGGAGGAGTAGTAAATATAGGAGTGGGGAAATATTTTGTGGTCCTTGGTCTACGCCAAAGCACAGCTTCAGAGGAGAGGGGAGTGACAAGGATTTCTTCCTCTAATCCCAGACCAGGAGGGGAAAACTCAGCAGGAACACTCCCGAAATTCAGGAAACGGGAAACCTCAGAAAGAGGTCTGTTAAGAAACTGAGGAAGAGAAAATGGAGTTCCTACAGAAGGAGATGGTGGATTACCTGGTTCGGTTGTGGAAGATTGTTCTTCAGAGGCCTTTCCTTTTCTGAGAACCACCTCCGGATCGGTTTTAGGTGTAGACAGAGGCAGCTGCAAATGGGACCGTGTGTGTCTACCTCTGAAAGCCACAATTAATGCGGCAGGTTCGCCACAGTGGAGTCGCCACAATGGATTCGCCAGGTGCACAGTAGAAATCTTCAAAGGCTCTGATACCTGATGCACCTTCAGAATCAGAGGCTCAATGTCATTCAATCCCAAGGAAAATCTTCAACTTCATCCCCGACAATAGTGCCAGAAATGTTAGTGTCAGAAGTCACTACTGGATTGCTTGCAGGACCAAAGCCCAACGCCCATCAGTTTTATGTCACGATGGTTTTTAATGGGTGATCAAATGGGTAGAGACTCAGGAAGATATCACTCTAACTCAAGGACTGGGTCTGGTATGTAAGGAACAAAGGAGGTCTTGATCTAACTTTAGTTAGTGAGTTGATTTAAAGATGAGCAGGTTGAAGAATTGGTGAGAGGAGTGAACAAACTACCTCAGGCAACAGACCTTTCAGTAGTTTGTAGAAGAAAAACTTTGAATGCAAGATCCTCTTGGTTCAGGGCTTCGAGAAACTGAAAGGGGGATTTGACTGGATCCTCCAATTCCAAGTCGTTCAACGCTAAGAAAATCACAGAGATTGATTAGAAACAATGCAACTATTACAGTGATCCAACCTACATCATCCTATAACAGTTACAACTCGACTAGATCCTCCAATTCCGAGTTGCTCTAATACAGTGTAAGCAAAGACGCGAAAGAAACTGACATTCATAAGGCAAGAAGTCTCAAAAGTCCACGCATAACCAGGAATAACAGTGCTTCATTAAAGTTTTACAACTGGGAGCCTTGCTCAACCATTGATGATTACAAAATACAAAGACTGAGTCTATATACTCAGAAAAATTCGCCTAACAGAGACGTGCTCAGTCATCCAAAGCTTGGTGTCCCTTCAGCCAAATTCAGACGGATATTCTTTGTCAGAATCCACCTTAACTGTGCATGGCTCCTGCAAGGGGAGTAGTTGAGCCATTAAGTGTTGA
The DNA here is from genome assembly GCA_032191745.1 of Picea mariana. NCBI lineage: Eukaryota > Viridiplantae > Streptophyta > Pinopsida > Pinales > Pinaceae > Picea > Picea mariana. The sequence goes on along the minus strand of JASDQU010028129.1, from coordinate 14,325 downwards.
GTTAGCGTGTGCAGACCTCTCTGGCTAGTCGAGGACTCGGCATGGCTTCTTTGGAAAAAATCGGTACACAGGACCCTCTCGGGCAGACAACTTGCCAGACCCTCCATACCTTACACTTAATGAATGAGGAGAGGTTTCAACCACCCCTTCTCACCTTCATTTACTCCAAGTGAAAACCAGGATTGAGGTCGAATCAGATGGCACCTGGAGATCGCGATGATCCCTTCTGTGACCAAACTCGACGCCTTTGGCCCCTCTTGAACAACTCTTTTTATTTCCCAAGTGACCATGGGCTATGACCCTGTGTTTATTCTCAAAGGCGCTTTCGGCGTTCGTGAATAGGAAGGAGCTGATCCTTGCTTATCACAATCATGATGAACGAAACACCAAGATGGCTTAATTGGGCACCACGCGTCCCTCTCATATCGGACGGTCCTGAACTCACTTGACGATGCTGTGGGCCCCGGGTCTTGGACGCTCTTGGCACTTCGTGCCTCGGGGATATGAACGAGCTGCTCCTTGATACTGCAGGCCCGACTCTGGGCGCTTTCAACGCTTCGGGGTTCAGGGTTTCAAGATGTAGAATGACCTAGAACCCTCACCCTTCGAACTCCCGAATGCCGAAAAGCCGACGTGACTAGATCTCACGCCACGTGTCCTTTGGATGGAAGGCTGCTATCCTTTCTTGCATGCAATATGGGCGCTATCCGTCGCGCTAATCTCAACGCAACTCTGCTAACCGCGATTTCCCGCCGACCGTCGATCTGCTCTTATGGATGAACTCGGACCATCGACAATATAATCTCTCCCACTTACTTGCTTGGAATCCTAAAACGAGATTTTTCCGTGCTGCGCTCGGGCGCTTCTCAAGCAACTTGCAGACCTGAATACTCTTGTGCCCAGGACAAGAAATGTTACTAACACCTTCCATGAATTGTTTCAGATGCATCTGTTGTCTAGGGATGCCAACCATGTCTGGGAGGGTTGCATCTGCTTTGATGTTGGCCAATTGATTCAAGATATTGTATTTAGAAGAGGGAGGAGGGGGAGTGATTCTTTTACTCTCAGGAATTTTAGGAACCTGGGGTGTAGCAGCGGTTGAGGATGAGCTCAGGCTAGAAGAACTGCGAGGAGGATCAAATTTACCCCTGGGAGCATAGGCTTTGCTCCTAGTGTTGATGACCATGACATCATCTGGCTCTACAAAGTCTAGGACAACAATAGTAGCCTCTGGTATTTTACCACAGATATTGTCTCTGACACTCTTCTTTACCTCACACGTGGTTTCTTCGTGTTGTTCTTTGCAAAAGTTACACCAACTCCGAGGCAAGATAGCTTTAGGCTGAAAATTGTTTTCAACCGGATTCCTAAAAGGGGGTGCATAAGAGGTTGAAGCTCTAGGGGTGAGAGGGGAGACAATACCCTTCCGCTCAAATGATATCATATGATTGTTCATATCTTGCACTAGCTGCAAGAGAGCGGACATGTATGTCTGTCTAACTGATCTCCCTGGGGAAGACCAGTTCTTTCAAGCTATTATTCATACTCTAAGCAAGTATGTAGAGTGAAACCGAGATTATCGATGGATTTTTCCTCAAGCCTATGACGGTAGGGAGAAGGCAATGCATTGTAGTAATTCATGAAAGCGTCTTGGTTATGAGGGAGGATAAGTTCGAGGATTTGATTGTACAACTTGGCGAAACACATGTTGAAAGATTTGATGGTCTCACCATCCTTATAGGTGACATTATTGTATTCCCTTAACTTCTCAGCAGGGCTTTTGGATTGCCCATAAGTGGATCAGAACCAATAAATTAACTCCTCCCAAGTAGATAGGATCTTAGGAGGAAGTTCAAAGAAATCGATCACCGCGTTTCCTTCCAAGGAGTTGACAAACAAGCGCATGCAAGTGTCATTGTCATTAGCCCCTATGTTATGACAAGCATTAGAAAATGCAACTAGGTGTTCATTGGTACTGGCAGTGTTATTTCCTGAAAACTTAGGCAAATGATCTTTAAACTTCGGAAGTGGGCGAGTAGCAGGTGGTAGGTTAAGAGGAGAGGACACATGCCACAGTGTGGTTGTGGCATCTTCTTCGAACTGAAAAATCCCATACTTTTTAATGAATTTGGTGGGGTTTGTAGTAGATTGGACAAGGATATGGTGGTTGTACAAGCTACCAATCACCGATGACAATGAATATTGGGAAGATGGAGCACTTCCAGTGCCACCAGAGCCACCACTAGATGCCATCTTGTTGATGATAGATGAGGGAAAGAAAGACGAGTTGAACAAATTAGATAAAGTTCTCCTTAGAGCACTTTGTTGGGCATATAACACAACGTTTCTTCTTCCTATTTCAACAATAGGGTTGATTTCGGGTGACAAGCCTCTTCTTCTTGTAGAAGCACGAGAGTATAAGGACATGAAAGAAAGGCCAAAGCTCAAAGAAACAAAGGTTTACTATTAATTTCTAGGTTGTCTATGTCTAGCCTCCAATTGTTCTTGAGCACTAATATCTCGTTCAATTGCTGCCCAAGAATGGTTAAGTTCGGCAAGGGTATTAGCAGTGTCTAGAATGGTGTTAAACAGGTTCAAAGCAATGCTAGTCTAGTCTTGAATACCAGGCTCGAAACTGGGTTTCCTTGCAATAGGAACAATCACTAATAGCAAAAATAGTCAAAGAATCAATTTCAGAAAAGAAAGATGTATTGATGAAAAATCGAATATAAAAATTAATCGGAAAGATATGAAGGATCTCCCCAGTATGGTTGCCAAATAAATGTTGAGGAAAAGATATGAATTGATCTTACTCAACATTTTAAGACTTTACTTGGCTAAAGCAAAGTAGATGGGAATATCACCCTATGTTTATAGCCAACAAAAATAACATCCTAACTCACAAGTATTAATTACGAGTGCTTAGGCTAGTCTTTTATCAACAAAAAGCTTGCTCGAAATTCACTTTTTATGTAATTTTCTGAATATAACAATTGTTGAAATAAATGTGAGAACATAAGTAAAGACACCAAGACGATAATCAAGATAGATGAGACATAAAGCAATCCTTTATTTCATTCCAATTCGCCAAAGAGTCATTTTCTTTACAAAATCTCATATAGAAATCTTGGACCAAAGTCAAACTTAGACATCCCCGATGGAACATACAAAAGGACCTCTGACAGAAAACCAAAACTGAACTCTAAAAGTTGGATCATCTTGCCACAGATTGTTTCCCGCTCTAATTTGCACAATAGCCTTTATCAGTCATGAAAATTAATTCACAAACAAACAAGTCTACATAGACTATGAAAGATAGATCAACACCTATGAAAAACAAGTGTCTGAATGATTTGATTCAGCCCTGAATATTGTTGTCTACAATAAGACCTTGCTATCATAAAAGAGAATTAGGTTGTGATGAATATATGAATGAATGAAAACTGAACTATCTCAACATAAACTCGAAGAGAAAACCTTAGCATGCTTATGCTTCTATCCTCCCCTTGTTCCTCCCTTTACTTTTGATTTTAACAAATTAGAATTGGTTGAAGAAATTGAACCAATTCATTAGTTAAGTTAATTAAAAGACTCAACTAACTTTAGTTAGGGGGAAGAGTAATAATTATAATAAGGGTCATAAATAAATAATAGCTAGTAGGTGGGACCCCTTGTGACTCCCTTTAGTTCATAACAATCATAACACAACCTTAGTTAGGAAAAACACACCTCCTTGTGCCTCCCATCAACATATTCACTTTTGGCAATTTAAACTCATGAAATTTGAAATTATTTCAAAAATAATACTCATATATACAAAATAAACATGTTGTCCAAATATCCCTAAAATCAATTGTCATAAAACAATAGATATAATAAAACTCAAAAACCATATTTCCCAGTTTGTTATGCAACCCTTCCTTTATTGATGTTGTCACCTCTTGATTTTCTTGAATTTGCCTTTGGTTATGCAGAGCCTTTAGGCATAATTTCGTTGATCACGTGGGAACAATCATCCCTCAAATGCATCCAGGAAGACACGGATTTGTCAAAGCCATTGGAGGGTGAGGAGGGGGCAGCAATGGATTTTCCTTTATCAAGGGCATCGTGGGCCTTAGTTTTCAATCTCTTGCTAGCATGGTAGGATTGCACTGGCGAGTGATCAGGGGAAGCTTGGGCAATGGGGTTAACCGGCGGAGGAGGAGGCAAAGACAAGTTGGGCCAGCCATGATGTTGGGAGACTGTCGGGTGGACAATCTCCTGCCATCCATCATTTTCATGGACCTTGGGTTGTAACGAGACATGAGGAGGTACAGGGATATCGGGGGCTTGGAAAGGAGGCCTTTCAGACCTAGGTTGGACTATTCCCTACCCAATCTAATTGAAGAATCTGGCATGAAACAATTGGCCAAGCTCTTGTGAATCAACGTCAAAATGTATGGAGAACCTAGGCCTTATTGGGCCTTGGTTCCAATTACCTATACCTTTGTTTCCTCGGCCATGGCTACCTCGACTGAAAAAACTCATCCTGCATGCGTGATCAATTAGCAAATAGTCTTTTAAATAACCATACATGACAACTCTTAGAAATATGAAATAGATTTGGCTCAGCAATGTATCAGACTCATGCAATCCAATCCATACAAATTGTTTTGTTGTTTATCAATGAGCAGGAGGTGAAAAGGGTTTTGGGAGATGCGAGGGGTTTGTATTGAGTGAAACATGATCTCATGAGGGGAAAAGAACATGGTTACTGCTCAATGACAACAATAATCAACTGTAAAGCAGACCAATAAAACCTCATTGCAATCCACACAATACATTGCCACTTTCATCTACTTTAACACATAATTTCTCTTGATTGTAATCAATCTCGGAACAGGGAGTGAAAAAAATGAATATGGGAGATGACCGGGTTTGTAATTAGTGGAAAGTGAAATAATGCAAGGGAACAAAAATGATTATTGTTCAGGAAATTAATTAAGTGATCCATAAAACATTTTGCGAAAGGAGATGCATCAACCATCAATCATTTGACCAAATAATAATTTATGTGCATTTAACTAGTTCATTGTTCATAATCAAATATCCAACACAGTGCCATCACAAGATAGTCTGTATTCCACACAATTTGTAAGAGGTTTTGTTCCCTTCATTTACATACTTTCATTTTATAACAATTTACGAACAATACCCATTTCCAATATGCAAACTATCAAAATGAACCACTGCCCATGCATTTCATCCATCCACAATAATGATTCAAAAGTCATGTTTCAAATTAACAATGAAGTCACTATCACTCCAATTGGGCCTATCATTTAAATGCAATGATATTCGTTAAACATGTATAGGCAGTAACCAAAATAATCAAGACCAAATTGCCATGCCCGAAATGAAAATTAATCATACAACCAACAACCACCATTTAGACACAAGCTATGCAGAGGGTAATTTGCTCAGGCAATGTAGTTCTGCCACTGTAAAAAAAATAAAAAAATTCAATGTGACTTAAAAGTTGGGCCACCCATCCAACACGACTGTGAGAACTCAAGCCCTCTATGTTATACACAGTGCGCAGCCAACAAAACCCTGTGATGCAACAATTCCACTTTAACAAAAACAAACACATAGTCACGGTAATAACTCAACAGCTCGTGTTGAGCCATTGATTTAATATAACATTTATTTGATTTAGTCACGCCGTGATCGAATATGATGTGAAAACTCAGGCTTATACAATCAAACAAGCATAAGGATGTAGTGGATATACTCTCTACTGTCATCCAATCCAATAGTCATTCAGCCCCAAAGAATCCCATAGTTACCACGCCCATCATTTCATTTTGAAAAAACTCCATACACACAACGCGACATGCATGAGCAACATCAAGAATTTGTAACCAATGCCATCTATCATCCAAATAATCATTAGTGCCAATACCAATGAATGTGTATCAACCAAACAAATTTTCCACTGTCGTAAAATTAATTTACGTAACAAGTTGTGACAACAACACCTACTCACACATTGATTCGAATCAGGGCAAAGGCTTTATTCTTTAAAAAATACTGAGTTATTACATAAGGAGGGTGATTGTATACTTTGAAAGTGCAATTGGTAATGTTTGGTTTACCAATGTTATAACAGAGCCAGTGATTGTAGACCAACTAACTCGACCTTCACATGACCAACTGGTTGAGCCCATGCTCAAAGTCGACAATTATACCACCAATCAACCATAACCAACAGGCTAGGCTAGTCTTCTCTACCAATCTTTAGACTGGAGGCTAAGGTTTGTCCCGTGGCCAACACAGGCAGAGCGATTCCTTGTAATGGTGGAAACTATGAGGGCACAATGCATACAAAGGAAGGACCACAACTCATTTGTGGACAGGTACAAATCCACGACAAGGGGGCCATAACCGAAAGGTAAGGCTTTGGTTCGACTCAACAATGGTTACTTAACGCACACAAGGTATAACCCTCGTGCTCTTCGGTCAAACAATCACAACACAGAGGTGAAGACAGGGCCGAGTAAAAACCCACTTCATGACCCTTAGTAGTAAAACCAACCAATGTCGAAGTGAAGAAAACACAATGATGTGGGATGCCCTTAACCATTAAACCCAAAAATCCAAAGACTGGATTTAGTAACAATGCGTGAAGATAGATTTCCACTCAAGACCAAACAAAAACCCTCCACTTAAACCAACAAGAATAAGAGACAGCTACCACCCAGGGTAATCCATAACTTATACGAATTCAATATTATTGCAAGAAGAACCACAACTCAAGGACACAATTCTGTACAATTGCAACACTTAGGAAAGCACAAACCAATACACCTAAGCCCGGCCTTAACCATACACGTTCAACTTCTTAGCCCTCCAGTTTGGTTGGCATAATTATTTGAGTTTGTGTTAATGTGTGGGTGGTGAAGTAAAGGGGTCGGGGCTTAGCCCTATCCCCCGGTTCTTACAACATACCATACGTCCAATCCACATAATCGTTGGCACGCAAGTTTTAGCACATATCCCCTGGTCTATATTGCACGCATAAACTTTGGTATGCGAACCCTCCTTTGCATAGCCCCTGGTCCTTACCACCACATGCGACCAACAGTTGGCGCAGGGGTTAACACTATTCAACGGGCAAGCTTGCCATGCATCCGCCAAGTGTCAACACCATCGACATTTTTGCAAACGGGCCCGAGATAGGCGTTGGGATGTGGCCATATGGCCCCCCATGTGTCCAACACCTCCATCCAAAGGAGCGCTAAACTCTCTAATCGTTTGACATTTCACCCCAAATTGTGGGATGCGCATGCATGTTGGGTTTTTGACCCAGGAACGTTGCGGGAGCCGGGTCTTTCATTCACAGGTGCAATTTGGTGAGCAGGTACATCAAGCTTGAAGGGGAAAACTTCCAGGAGGTGTAACTTCTTCATTTTTTGGCCAAACCAGGTGCAGAAAAAGCCCAACTAGGGGTTTTTGGACGTTCTGTAGCCATTGGAGCCATTTATTTTGTATTATGAGCACTGTAAGAGAACCTTTTAAGCATAATGAAAATGATCCAAGGGATTTTGGACCAGGAGATGTAGCCCAAGAGAGGGGTGAACTCCTTTATCATTTGTTGTGTTATGTGTTCATTATTGATGGTTTTTATATGTCTGATATGCTGCTCATGATTAAGTAAAAAATCATTAAATTTATGTGTTAGTAACTTGATCCAATTACCCAAACACATACCATTTTTACACTTGCAATTTAAAAGAGACAAGTCTTCTTCATTTTCAGATCAGTTGGAAATAAACTCATTTCAATTTCAGATCAGTGAATCTGGGATCTACGGTTCTATTGATTCAGAACTCTCAGACGGTAACTGAGATTGTTAGTGTTGGGATGTGTCCTTCTCTCATGGGAACTTTTGATTTTCCTACGCCAATTTCGTATATTCGTGCTACACGGATTGGCTACCATAAATCAATCCCCTCGGTCCCTGCCATGCAAGTTGGTTCATTTTGAACCACATGAGGATCATTGGGTGTTACCCTCACCTTACAAATCGGTTTAAAGTCTTGTGCATGTCGGGATGGCCATGCTTTGGTATGCAATTGAGATAGCTTATCAAGCAATCCAGTAAACAACTGCAGACTCCGATCTTGGTCCTTCATGGACATAGAAGATGATCAATTTATGGAGCCCATTTGGGCCCATAATTCTTTGAATTCATTTGATTCTCTTGACATTGTATTGTCATCTGATGAAGCTACTATCAAGGCAATGACATGGTCAAAATGACCATGGGAGGATATGCATCATCGATCATATTTCCTTGTAGATTCAGTCAAGTTGAAAGCAGAGAGTTATGATCAACTGTGAGTGGAGGTGTCAATCGATCTGTGAACCCTTTGGTGAAACATGGTATTTATGCCAAAGGGAACATGGCCAATATATCAGAGACTATTCTGATTAACATCTCTAGGACCCCCGGTGTCATAGAAAATGTTTTTATTGGTGAAAACTATTATGTCAAAGAGATTCACATGTATACATCTTTATTTAAAGTGTTTCACAACGTTTTTTCCTGGTCCTATAAAGAAATATCAGGCATTGACCCCTGCATTGTCGAACATGAGATTCATACTTATGAGAACACCAATATTGTTCGACAAAAGTTACGACCTATAAATCCTAGGAAGGTGACAAATATAAAGGTTGGGGAAGAAATGTTTCTTAAGGAAGGTTTCATTTACCCGGTTCCTCTTACTGAATGGGTGTCAAAACCTATTCCTATAGATAAGAAGCAAGGAACCATATGCGTATGTATGGATTTTTCATGATCTGAATAAAGCTTGTCCAAAGGACACCTTCCCCATACCTTTCATCGACCAGATTAATGACGAGTGTACGGGAAGTGAAATCTTTTCCTTTATGGATGGATTTTATAGGTATAATCAGATTCAAATCCGGCCCGAGGATCAACATAAGACCGCATACAAGAAAATGCCTTTTGGCCTTAAAACTGTTGGAGCTAGATTCCAACGGGACATGTCATTTTCTTTCCATGATTTAAAGCATATCATTGAGGCATAAATGGATGATATCATTGCTTTCTTTCGCAAGAGGGTGGATCATCTAGCGCATCTTAGGCTTATCTTTGAAAGATGTCAGTATTACCGCATTCGGTTGAATCTGAACAAATGCATGTTTTGTGTCATTTTGGGGCGTCTGTTGGGATTCATCATCCCCAACAAGGGGATCATGGTTGATCCTTTTAAGGTTGAGGAAATAGTTCAGTTTCTTCCCCCGCATAACATCCATCAGTTACAAAGTTTTCAAGGAAAGGATAATTTCCTTCAATGTTTTACAGCAAATTATGTCGAAATCACCAAGGGCTTTATTCGCTTGTTGAAAAAAGGGGTCCCTTTCATTTGGGACAAGTTTGCACAATGATCCTTCGATGCACTTAATAACGTGCTTATGTATGCCCCTTTGCTCAGTCCTCCAGACTATAGCTGGGATTTTTTGTTGTATATTGCGGCAACGAAATCCACATCCGGCATGGTATTGGTTCAAAAAGATGACAACACGCAAGTACATGTCATCTATTGTCTCATTTGTGGCTTGATTGGGCCAAAGTTGAACTATTTGCATGTCGAGAAAATAGCTTTGGCATCCATTCACGTTGTCCAGTGAATACGAAAGTACATTTTACTACGGAAAACTATTGTAGTATTTAATGTCAATTCATTTCAATACATCCTCACACGACATATAATTGGGGGAAAATATAATAAATGGATTGTCATTCTACGAGAATTCAACTTGGACTTTGTGTTTGCTAAGTCCAAGAAATCTTTGGGTTTTGTCGAACTAATGTCGGAGTTCCCTCAAGAGGATGAGGAAATTGTTTGTACATACTTGTTTCCAGATGAGCATTTGTTCCTTATTACTTCCAGTGATCCTTGGTATTGGGATATTCTAATATATCTCTAGACTTAGAAATTTTATTCGTATCATTCACGGGATGATCGATGTCGAATTCCCCATCAGGTGAAGAACTACATCATCATCAGTGACACTTTGTATCATCGTGAGGTCGATTCAATTCTTCATTGTTGCTTCACTCATGAATAAGTGGAGTCTATGCTAAATTATTTTCACAGTGGAGCATCTGGCAGTCATCTATTTGGTTTGGCTATAGCCCAAAAAATCCTACGCATTGGGTACTTTTGGCCGACGATCTTTAAAGATTGTGTTGAGGCAGTCAAGAGATGTCATCCTTGTCAAATCTTCTCTCGGAAGATGCACGCACATCCCGCTCCATTGTTTCTATTCATCACCTTTGGTCCCTTCACGAAGTGGGGGATTTATTTTACGACATGACACATGTTGAGGAAAAGATATGAATTGATCTTACTCAAGCATTTTCATACTTTACTTGGCTAAAGAAAAGTAGACAATAATATAACCCTATGTTTATAACCAACAACAATAACATCCTAACTCACAAGTATTAATTACAAGTGCTTAGGCTAGTCTTTTATCAACAAAAAGCTTGCTGGAAATTCACTTTTTATATAATTTTCTGAATATAACAGTTGCTGAAATAAATGTAAGAACAGAAGTAGAGACACCAAGATGATAATCAAGATAGATGAGACATAAAGAAATCCTTTATTTCATTCCAATTAACCAAAGAGTCATTTTCTTTACAAAATCTCATACAAAAATCTTGGACCAAAGTCAAACTTAGACATCCCCGATGGAACATACAAAAGGACCTCTGACAGAAAACCAAAACTAAACTCTAAAAGCTGGATCAACTTTCCAAAGATTTTTTCCCACTCGACTATGCACAATAGCCTTTATCAGTCATGGAAATTAATTCACAAACAAACAAGTCTACATAGACTATCAAAGATAGATCAACACCTCTGAAGAACAAGTGTCTGAATGATTTAATTCAACCCTGAATATTGTTGTCTACAATAAGACCCTGCTATCATAAAAGAGAATTAGGTTGTGATGAATATATGAATGAATGAAAACTAAACTATCTCAACATAAACTCAAAGAGAAAACATTAGCATGCTTCTGCTTCTATCCTCCTATGTTCCCCCTTTTCCTCTTGCTTTTAAAAAAATAGAATTGGTTGAAGAAGTTGAACCAATTCATTAGTTAAGTTAATTAAAAGACTCAACTAAATTTAGTTAGGGGGAAGAGTAATAATTATAATAAGAGTCATAAATAAATAATAACTAGTAGGTGGGACCCCTTGTGACTCCCTTTAGTTCATAACAATAATAACAATCATAACATAAACATTAGTTAAGCAAAAACACCTCCTTGTGCCTCCCATCAAGATATTCACTTTTGGGCAATTTAAACTCATGAAATTTGAAATTATTTCAAAAATAATACTCATATATTCAAAATAAACATGTTGTCCAAAGATCCCCGAAGTCAACTATCATAAAACAATAGATATAATAAACTCAAAAACCATATTTCCCAGTCTGTGATCCAACCCTTCCTTGATTGCTACTGTGACCTCTTGATTTTCCTGAATTTGCCTTTGGTTGTGTAGAGCCTTTAGGCCTAATTTCGTTGATCATGTGGTAACAATCATCCCTCAAATGCATCCGGGAAGACACGGATTTGTCAGATCCATTGGAGGGTGAGGAAGGGGCAATAGTGGCTTTTCCTTTATCAAGGGCATGGTGGGCCTCCGTTTTCAATCTCTTGCTAGCATGGGAGGATTGCACTGTGTTAAGCCCTAATATTGGCTCATTGCCCCTTAATTGGGGCATATTAGATTAGTAATGTTATTTATTACCACTTAATTGGGGCATATTAGATTAGTAATGTTATTTTATTTATGTCGGCTTTAGGCCATTAGTTGTAATTATACCTCCTAGTCTCCTATATATACCAAGGAGACATTTTCATTTTGAATCATCTTGTACTTGAACATTTAAGTGGGGTAAAAGGAGGTTTCCCCTTGAAGAGGCTTATTATCTGAAATTATCTCT
>JASDQU010028127.1:14916-29261 GCA_032191745.1 Picea mariana | reverse complement strand
ATAGAATTTTAGAAGTTGTCAAATTAGATCAACACTATATGGACATAAATGCGAACTCACAACAAGGTATGTCGCAATAAAAGTTTGAAGGTTATGAGCTAATAGAGGATGGAATCATCATGTATAGACGCAGAGTCTATGAGCCAAATGATCAAGAGTTGAAAAGTCTAATATTAACGAAGATGCATAAAGTTCCTTATGCTAGACATATAGACTACAAGAATACAATTTTCATAGTAAAAAAACAATACTATTGGCATGGTATGAAAAAGGAGGTTGTTGATTTTATTGCAAAATGTCTTGAATGTCAAAAGGTCAAGGTTGAACACAAACATCCAGCTAGTCTGCTACAATATTTACCCATTCCTGAGTAGAAGTAGGAAGTTGTGACCATGGATTTCATTACTAAGTTTCCTAGGATTGCTAAGCATCATGATTCTATTATGGTGGTGGTGGAAAATCTTACTAAAACTACCCATTTTATTCCAGTAAATTCAACACACAAGGTGTTACATGTGATTTTGGTCACTCTGATGATCTCTTAACAAGGGTGTATTCAGGCTCCCAACAAGAATTTTTTCTTGAGGAAAATGGCACTTATCTCCTTCCAAAAAACATCTTCTTAAAGTGAGTTTGCAGGCTACTTATAGCCTAGGGTGCGAGAACGCCTCATTCTCATAGGCCACCCATAGTTAGGGTGCGAAATTCTCGCAATTTTCTCCATACATAGGGTGCGAACCTGTTTTTAGGTTTGGAGAAAAGAAGAAGTCTCGAGGGTTCTAGAAGGGAATCTTCTAGAAGATGAGTTAGCATTCGTATGGTTAGCATCCTACTGACTTCTCCGATATGGTGGGATAATCCTCATCCATGTAACCATCTCACCTCTTCCTATATATTGAGAGGTTTCTCAAGGAAAATATTAGGTTAATAAAGATTGAATGAAGAATTGGTGAAAGAATTGTGTGAGGAATTCTGCTTGGATAAGAACTTGGAGCTCTCGTTTGACCTATTAAGTTGGGCTAGATATTCTTCATGAAATTATTGAACAAGTGTGTGTTGGAACCAAGAGCCATCGAAAGGAATCTTGCGACATCAAGGCTATCAGGTTGTAATCTTCTATTTCCATTAATATGATACGGAGGCATGCCCCTTTCCTATAAAATCGTTATTATTTTATTGTGTAATTCCTTGATCATATGCATAGGTTAACTTTTGAATATACTTTGTTATCTTCACTTTGGTTGGTTTGTGCTGTCTTGGACTTGATTGCATGAGAGCACTGGAGTGAAGCGGGAACAACAGAGACATAAGGAAGCGATCTAAGGGTATGTTACTTGTCCTTCTTTTATTGTAGATTCAATGGTCACAACCTAGGGAAAGAGTAGTGACGTGTCTTGTTTTGTTCTAGATACAGGTGGATCTAGGGAGATCTATTACTGTCTGCGCCTACTGATTTGTCCAATAAAAAAATTGGCGACTCCGATGGGGATAGATACCTATTTTTAGTGGTTTTTATTGGTTTTTTCTTGGCCATTTGTTCTTGATCTACAAATTTTTATTTCTATCAATCTCTAAGTCTTTAGGAGACCCTGATAGACTCTCTGGGTCCAGAATTCCCTTCAATTTTTTTTTCTTTTTCCAAAATTTTGCCTAGTTTCAGGCCTTCTCGCACTGAACCCTTCTGTGGTCTGCAAGAACCCCTTGAGTTTGCACTCTGCTCTTCAGTCCAGTGTGATACTCTCGCACTCTACTTGTGACCATCCTGTGAGAATTCTCCATTCTCGCACTGTACATTACTGCTAGCCTACGAACCCATTTGCAAATTTTTGGATTTAAGGTTTTTGCATGCTCAGATGCCCAAATTAGTATGTGTGTCTGAAAAGAACTTCTTGGGCCACTGATTGATTTCTTCTTGACTTCATATTTTGTGAACGATCGGTCTTTGGAAATCAAAGACTCTTCTTGTTCATATTTTCTCAACTTTCATCTCTTGACCTCTTCTTAGCAACGATATAATCTCTGATCCTGGAATCTGAGTGCTTGTTTGGTTGGGAACCGGTAATCGATTTTAAAAGTTGTGATTGATTGATTATCTTTTCAATTGTTCTTACTTGGAAACATCTACCCATGTGCATTTGAAAAGACTCGTTTTCTCAGTTTGTCTTTTTTTATTCATTGAAAGATTTATTTGGGATTTTGTTGTGTGTTATTTTTGTTTTCATTAGTTGCTTATTCTTTTAGTTCCATCTCTCTTGTTGGTTCTAATCAAAATTAAAGACATTTTCTTTTAAGCAACTTGTTTTTTGAAAATTGTGGCATTTAAATATTGAAAAACACGAATAGAGATTTTTCATTGTGAGTGATTGTTTGATATTGCATCTTAAAGACTCGTGCATTATAGTTCATGTTGTTCCGGAAAATTCTTCTATCCCTCCCGTAAGTAGGATTCATCGAACGAAACTGGTATATTTCATTCCTACCTACACATTTTTGGGTTAGAGTCTCGTACAACATTGGTTTCATCTCCATGTCCTCTTTAGTAACAACAACCCTTAATAATATTGTGATATTGTAAAATTTAACTAGTAAATTTTTCTAGGGCTCTGATACACCAACATTAGCTAGGCTAGAACTTTGGAACAGGCAGTGAGACACACTCTCCAAAGTACAAAACACACAATAGTATCTTGTGATAGGGAGTGTCAAATTCCACTTGCAACATTTTGTCCTGGGAAGCCCTTCTCACACAAGGGTCAAATATGAGGTTGCATCAAGATTGACAGAGTTACTCACCTTGCTTTGTTGATATCTGTGTAGAGATTGTATGTATTACGGGGGTCACTTGAAGGTATACCCACAATGATGAGTGGAAGCCTCTCAAATTGATTTCGGGCTAGATACCCTGCCTTTGTATGTGAATCAAACTGTCGACTATCTCCCCAAGCATTGTTGTTGTTGGTGGTAACCTTAGTTTCCTATCTTCTTAGGTTCTTACACAAGGTGACTGTGAAGAGGAAAGTATTCACGGTACCTGGAATCGACGTTGGCCAGACTCACTCATAATCCTTGGAGGGTATACCCATGATTATGTTTGGGATCTTGCACCAGGGTGTAAGTCTGTTAAGCAGGTCGTCAACATAACTTTTCCACCCTAGCCCGACCCATTCTTGTCTCGTCATTGTGACGTTGGATTTCATCACCAATTAATGACTATGGAATTAGAAGTTCTTGTTTGCTTGGTTTTGTTCCGTATTTTTTTGTCTCTATTGCGTGTTGCTTATCCACCCAAGTAGGCCTTGAAATCTCTTTTGTAAGTTGTTAACTCAATCACGATTGACCCTCCACGTCGTTCACGTAGAATGCAAGGTTTACCCCCAGAAGATCTGGAAGGTTATCAATCTTTGCCTACTAGCTCATTGGAGGTTTGTCCTCAACAAAGTGAAGTCCAGGACGTCACCACTCCACAAGTGGAAAGAACCGACTCTCTATAAAGATTCTGAATTTCCAATTCTAGAGAGGACTTTCGAATTCACCCTGATTCTGAGAGACGTATTATGCGAGTTAATTCTTCCAGAGAATTAGTTGTTCAATATTATGGATCAGCAACCGAACCTTACCTTGGACCTGAGGGTCAATATCCTTTTTGGGCTAATGGCAATTTTAGACAGGATCTTTTTGGCTCAGGTGCAGGCATTGATATCACTGTCACACCTGAGCTACCCGAAACCTCTGATCTAGATGCGGTACCTTTTACTACTGCATATTATTTTCCTGGAACAGACACTCCATGAGCTGACCATATCCCGGCCCTCCCTCTACAAATGGTCCATTACACAGATACTATGAGTCTTCATACTGGGATTACCATGACTGGCCAAACCCCTATTGGTACACCGCTTTCGCCCCAAGTTACCCCGACCCTTCCACCTAGATATCATGCATTGAATGCTTCTATCCCCACTCCTGCATAGATGACGTTCAGGACTCCCGGTGATTCCACTCCTTCTAGGTACTCCCCTCCCAGTTTCATTCTGACACTTCCTCCACCCCCGTTTAGAGGACCTCTTACGTCTTCTTTCAGAGTTACGAATCCTAGTGGCGCTTTTCCATCCTTCACATCTAATTACCAAATTCCTTTTGGTGGACAATTTCACCAGGGAGGCCAGACCCAAATCCCTTTTTTCAGGACAAATTCCAATTGGGACTCAACCCTTGATTGGAGGGAAACCCCCATAGACCCCACCCTCTGGACAGAATATACCTTCGTCCTTGGCCCAATACTGGAATTATCTTGTTCAACATAATCCTTTCTCGACTTGGGGGCAACAACCTCAAGCTAGCTCCATCACTCCCCCCAGCACAGGCCAACCATACCCAGGCACATCCAATCCTATCTGGGGCTCGAACCATTAGCCCCACTCTCCTGTTCAAGGGTACAACCCTATGAATTACTTGCCTCCACACCAACAACCGAACCTGCCAGGGTCATCGCATTATATGAAAAATGATTATGGTCCCACTGGTCTACCGATGGGACTCCCTCCCCAAATTCACCAATACCCGCATGTGAACAGACAATTACCCTTCTTAGCCACCTTGGACCTACTGGATCTGTCATGAATTTTTAATGATCCTATCCATCCCTAAATTCGATGGAAAACCAGGAGAATATCCTAACAATCATGTCATGAATTTTCACCTTTGGTTCTCATCCAACTCTTTGATGGATGACTCTATTCGCTTATGTATTTTTCAACTAACCCTCACAAGGTCCGTCGTGAAGTGGTACATAGAATTACCATGAGGTTTCTTCTCTGACTTCAACACCCTTGCCATGGATTTTCTCACCCACTATCAGCTACCAATCTGATATGAAACCGGAATCGAGATCTTGAGCTCTTTCAAACAAAGCAAAGCCACTCACATCTCCGATCACATTCATGAGTGGCATCATAGATGACGTATCATCAAGCTCGAACTCCCTGATCAATTGTTGGTAGAATGGTTCATGAAATCATCCGTGAATGAAATCACTCGTGACATCGCCATGGGTGGAGTTTTCATAGAAGAACAGGCGATCATCCGTGCCCAATATCTATACCTTTTTTACTCACAAACGGGTACTCTTTACGACCTACTCCCTGACGCACCTCGTGGTTCTACTTCTACTACTTCAACCACTCCTACAACTTCACATGCTGCTGACAGTGTGATTGGAACCTTCCATGCCCAACCTCATTCTATCCACACCTCTGGAAACAATCCCAAATCTATGTCTTCTAATGTTAAAAATGCTCCATCTCCTACCCCTCCCACCGGCAAGACTTCTGAGGTAAATGCTGTTCAATCTATCCCTACCGATAGAAATAAATCGAAGAGAGGAAAGGGTAAGACCAAGGAGGAAAAAAATACTCCACAAACTGAGAAGACTAAAGAACCCCCTTTTGACGATATGGATAAGCACAAACCTTGATATCCCTGTCTTATCTGTAATGATGATCACTACATGAAGGATTGCCCATGTTGTGTCGAAGTTAACAAGTTCCTTCAAGGGAACCCCAAACCTTCCACTCCATTTGTATTGTTACAACCCTTCCCCTCTCAACAACAGGCTCAATTGGTCATTCATGACCAACCATCCCCTTCTAATACATCATATGTATTAATGTGTACCGGTGATTCGAAAAAAAATGAAATCACACTCACTACTCGTGCCAAAGATTATTCTTCTTCCAAAGAGAAGGTTGATATGATACCACCTTCATTGGTTCAAACCTCTCCTACGACCCCACCTACCAATGGTCCTCTTCATCTCAAATGACCAAGCCTTGATAAAGTTCTTCACCCTCCCCTGAAGGGTGTTGTTCTAAAATCGAATTTCAATCCTCATGCCTGTGCTGCCCAAAACTACAACATTGTCGAAGATCTGGCCCAAGTACCGTATGCGATGTTAGCCCTCGAAGTCCTCCAAATTTTTCCTACACAATGGAAGGCATTGTTGAAATCTATTGGAGGAATCGACCCCCTAGATACAAATTTAATAATCTTTGACTTGGAATATCACATTCCAAGGTTACCCCCTCAACTCGCGTTCCAAATACAAGTTATTTTCACCGACAAGAGCATTTGTAGAACAATCACCGACGAGGGTGCCTCGACATGTGTCATGTCTATCACTTGTTGGAAATCCATCGGCTCTCCTCTTTTAACTGAATCCCACAACACACATAAAGCCTTCAATGGCTTTGGTTTCAAACCTTACGGTGTCCTTCCATCATTGCCTATCACGTTAGAAGGAAAAACGGTCCAAGTCGAAGTGGAAGTATTTGATGCTCCCCTTGATTACAACCTTCTACTTGGACGCAACTGGATTGATTCCATGTGTGCAGTTGTGTCGACTCTTTTCTATGTCGTACATTTCCCACACCAAGAAAATTCATTACCATCGACCAATTGGCCTTCTTTCACTCTGATACTCGTACCAACAATGTACCATTCATTTCCAAAACTCCTCCTAGATATGAGAACGTTGGGGTGGGTCTTCTCAAAGATTCCTCTTTGATGGGAACTTTCCCCATCCCACCACTCGATGTTCCGCACCCACATGTCGCTTTGATCAACATGATCTCCACCTCTATCCATGACACCCATGCGTCTCACGATCCATGGACAGTCCCCAACCCAGGTGATCATCTTCGCTATGGCGACAAAATGCCTTTGAGTTCGGTTGAATCCACTTATCAAGCCATTCAATCGTCAACTCTTACTACCCCTTCTCTTGATGATTCATTTCCAGATCCTTTCCGCGTTATCTTTCCCACAGATGAGATGATTATTTCTGTCATGTCCATGGAAGACACCCCTTGGGACGATGGGCATCATCGTTCCATTCTCTTCCTGGAACAACACACCATCGAGAGTTAACAACGACTCTCAACCCCTTCGACCGTTGTCATTATTTCTACCGTTCCCGAGTCTACACACGATGTGCTTTACGAAGGGAAATTAAGCAATATCTCCCCCATGATTCCCCTCGACATATGCATCAAACCTAGAATTGTCGAAAATGTGCATATCGAAGCTTCTTGTTCCCATGATGAAGTCATCAACTACAAGTCTCTTTTCCAATAATTTTGTGACGTCTTTGCCTAGAGCTACGAAGAAATTCTAGGTATTGACCTTGCCATTGTAATACATGATATTAAGACATACCCGGACGCCAAACGTATCCGACAATGCCTTCATCTAGTTCACCCACATAAAGAAGCCGCTATCAAGCTTGAAGTTGAAAAACTTCTCAAAGATGGCTTTATTTACCCTGTGGCTCTAACTGACTGGGTTTCCAATCTTGTTCCCATTGACAAGAAATAAGGCACCATCCACGTGTGCATTGCTTATAGGGACATTAATAAAGCTTGTCCTAAAGACAACTTTCCTACCCCCTTTTTCGACCAGATCATCGACGACTGTGTCGGAAGCGAAATTTTTTCCCTGATGGACGGTTTCTCCGGCTATAATCAAATCAACATCGTTCCCGCGGACCAACACAAAACTACCTTTATTTGTCCTTGGGGCACGTTTTCTTACCAAAAACTCCCTTTCGGTTTAAAAAATGCCAGCGCCACTTTTTAGAGTGCCATGTCTTACGCTTTCCATGATATCAAGCATATTGTGTAGCCATATATCGATAATTTACCTGCCCATTCCATGCGTCAGGATGATCATCCCATACACCTCTGTGCCATTTTCCTTCGCTGTCAATTTTACCATATACGCTTGAATCCCCACAAGTGTGTCTTTTGCGTAGAATTCGGTCGACTTCTAGGTTTCATTGTTTCACGTCAGGGGATTTGGGTTGATCCTTTGAAGGTCGAGGCAATTCTCAATCTTCCTCCCCCTTCTTCACTTCACCATTTACAAAGTTTGCAAGGGAAGGCAAACTTTCTTCATTGTTTCATCCCAAACTACGCTGAGTTAGCTCTTGGATTTACGCGACTACTCAAGAAAGGGTCCGATCTTGTTTGGGACACCACTGCCAACAAAGCCTTCAAAGCTTTCAAACTATCTTTGACATGTGCCCCACTACTCTTCCCACCAGATTACCATCGCGATTATTTCCTCTACCTCGTAGCCTCGGACCTTACCATCGCTATGGTTCTCGTCTAGGAAGATGATTCACACGATGAACATGTCATCTATTACTTGAGTCGAAATCTCACGACTACCGAAACCAAGTATTTACATGTTGAAAAGTTGGCCTTGGCCACCGTCCAAGTAGTACAACGTTTCCGACACTATATCCTCTCTCGCAAAACTACCATTATTTCTACCTGCAACCCTATGCATCATATTCTTACACATCAAATGCTAGGGGGAAAATACTACAAATGGATCGTGATACTATAGGAGTTTGACTTATAATTCGAACACGCTAAGTCCAAGAAATCCTTATTTTTTTTCGAGTTAATATGCGATCTTCCTTGCCCTCAGACGAAAAATGTAGCAACAGATTCATTACCTAATGAATCTCTTTTCCTGATAAGTTCCGATGACCTTTAGTATGGATATATCATCATATATATTCAAACCCAGACTTTCCAGCCTAATTTTTCTAGCACTGACCGACGTCGAATCCGCTACCAAGCCCGTCATTATATTATCCTCGGTGATACTCTTTATTGTCGTGGAATTGAATCAGTTTTTCGACGCCGCCTCACTTTCGACGAAGCCGAGAAAGCCCTCAATGACTACCACTCTGGAGCATGTGGTGGTCACATGTCTGGGTATGCTACTACTCATAAAATCTTGCGTGTTGGCTATTTTTGGCCTTTGTTATTTAATGACTGTATAGTTGTCGTCCAAAAATGCCATGCCTGCGAAACCTATAACCACAAGATCCGATCACACCCTACTCCTCTACACCCTGTGGTGTCCATTGGTCCCTTTAAAAAATGGGGCATCGATTTCATGACATGTCACCCTCACTCGGCCAGGGGGCATGGTTACATTATTGTAGCTGTAGATTACTTTTCGAAATGGGACGAGGCGATGCCAACATTCGACAACACCGGACGAACAATCGCATTTTTCATATTCAATCACATCATTGCTCATTTTGGTGTTCCTCATGCTATCGTTACCGATCATGGTAACCACTTTAGAAACTTCATGATGTCCAAACTCACTGAAAAGTTGGGTCTTTGCCATGAAAACTCGACACCCTATTACCCACAAGCCAACAGCCAAGTTAAAGCGATAAACAAGGTCCTTATTACCATGCTTCGACGAATGATAGGGATTCACAAAACAAGTTGGCACACAATGTTGTTTTCAACATTGTGGGTGTACTAGACATTCGTTAAGTCTGCTACTGGGTTTACATCATTCAAACTAGTTTATGTCCTAGAATCCATCCTACCGATTGAATGTGAGATGCCCTCCTTAAAACTAGCCATCGAACTCCTACCCAACACTTCTGCGGAAGAAGAATGTCTTTTGCACCTCATGCGATTAGACGAGACTCATTGCGACACTACCCTAGTCATAGAAGCCCAGAAAAAACACATCAAGGCCCAATACGACAAACATGTCAAGCCTTGTGTTTTCTCCGAAGGCAATCTAGTTCTCCTCTACAAACAAGATGGGGATATCCTAGGAGCTGGAAAGTTCGAAGCCATGTGACGAGGTCCTTATATTGTTAAACAAGTTCTGGAGAAAGGAGCCTACAAGTTAGTGGACTACGATGGTATCCCTTTGAGTGAAACTAGAAATGGGTTGTACTTAAATAAGTACTATGCATGAGATCACATGTGCATGAGTTCTTGTATTTTTATTTGTACCATTCTTTTTGAGTGCTTTGTTTTTCTTTTGCGTTATTTGGCCTCTACCCTTGATCGCTTATTGTGCATTGTACTTGGTTTCCATATGCCAGAGCCTTCACCACCTTACATTGGCTTCACTAATGGTGCTAGTCGTAGTACTCAGAACCTTGCGTCTACTGCTTGGGCACTTTACGCCCCTACAAACAAACTCATCAGTTTACGAGGTGTGTGCCTCGGTCGAGCAACCAATAACATTGCAGAATACAACGTCATCATCGAATTATTGATTGATGTTATTTCTCTTAGTATTCACCACCTGGTTATCCAACTTGATTCACAGCTAGTAGTACTACAGTTGAGTAACATTTATGCTATCCGAAGTCCTACCTTATTACAGGTTTATTTGTGAATTTATCTCCTGGAATGTTATTTTGATTATATTGAGTATCAACACATTCCTAGATGTCTAAATACATTGACATATGCATTAGCTAACTATGTGTTAGACAAACATTTGAGACATTTATAAATCAATCACATATCATATGTATAACATAACACCAAATAAGCCGGTAGAAGCCATGTATATATAACGATCAAAAGTCTTTTACAAAAGTTTTCTCCAAAGGACCCAAAATCTCAAAATATGAAGCCTATGGCTTCTACAAAATAGTGTCATGGATGGCACTCATGATAGCACACTACAGCTCGGACCACCCTACGAAGCATTCGACCAATAGACCAATATGGTAAAAGTCTTTTTACCCACTTATATTTTCTTTTTACCATGTTTATGAGTTTTTATATTATTTTATTCATTTAACCTAATGCCTAATATCCCTATGAGTGTGACTTTTTGTAGATGCAATGACTTTGAAGTCTAAACAGAAGAGTATGGATATTTTCTCTTTTTTCGCATGTTTAAGTATTTTTTATGGTTTTTGGAAAAAAAATCTAGCTTGGTCTTTGTTCATTCTCACACTCATAAATACATGAGAACGTAATCGAGCACACTTTTATCACTTTTTCAGGCTCGTCAAGGTTATACTAAAAAGGAACCCCTTGGAGTCCTCTTTAAGCTCTTTTCAGACTCTCTAAACATGAAAAGATTGCCGAGGGATCTTGCTATTTTCACGCTCGTTAAAGTATTTGAAGAAAGCGTCTGTTGGGCGATAATTTATCTCTTTTTCAGTCTCTTAAGACTACTTTACGAAAAAGGAAATGAGAGAGTTCTCTTTTGATTGTTTTTCCAGACTCTATAATCATGAAAAACCTTTGAGTTTTTTATCTTTGGACTCATTAAACAAACATCGAAAGACCCATGATGGGACCGAGCCACTCCTTCTTAGGGTTCATTAAACATACCTCGAGGGACTCATCCGAAGGATGAGATTATATCAATACGCATATGTTATCCTCCTCAAACTTGCATAGAAATAAAGAGGTACTCGCCGAGATGGTGGGGAAAATTTGGGAAAAGGGATATGTTTCCATCTTCATATTTATGGCAGTAAGTGTCGCTCTTGAACATGACACCTCCTATTCGTCATTTGAATCCAGGTTGGGAAATCCATTTGTCTCTCATTCGACTTGCTATGAGATCACGTCTTGGGTCATCTTTGAGTCAGTGTTGCCAAGTCCTTGGTCATGTCATTCATATGTTCAAGAGTTGTCCACACAAACCTTTTATTGAGTCGGCCATCTGCAGTTGTCCATTCTTACTATTTCGACCTTCCCTATGTCTATGTCCACATTCGTCCATGCTCTGTTCCATCCTCAAAATATGTTACTTATTTCGTGTCATTAATGGGGGATACATCAAGGCTCTCCTGTGATGAGTCTTGTTCCATCGACTCCAACTCATTATCCGGAAGTAAGACTTAGAAATTATTCAGCACCTTGGAACTTGCATGCCTTAATGGCAGGTCTCCTCGTTGTCGACAGGGATTCACATCATTGATCCCTGATCGAGAGATTCCACCGAGTGCTCAACTTCATCTCATATATTCACATTCATTCGGATTGTGCTTTGGTACCTTGGGAGTCATTGACATCAATGATGATTTCCCTCGCACTTGTTAATGGTTTTCATTAATGACCGGTAATCAAGTGGTTTCTACCATGCTCGACTTGAACACATGTAATCGCATGGTTAGATTCATATTTTTGATGGGGTTGAAGACCCTGGGTCTCATCTATTTTGGCCCAGGTTGCAATGGAGTATGTATGATTTGTATCGGCACATAGATCCACTTTGTATGTCATGTGGCTATGTCGTCTTTAGGTCAAGCAATTTTCAAATAGATCCACGATGTATTCCTGGTGGCTATGTAACATGTTGATGGCATGGATCAACGGTGTATGATTAGTGGCCATGATATACGCTTATGATTTCATTCATTTATGGTCTGAGCATGGGAATGCCTACCTCATAATTGGTACTATATTTTGTTGATGTTTGATTGTTTGCAGGTTTCCAATTAGATGTGCTCCTGGTTTCTAACACACACACTCATTTTACAAAGTACTTCAGTTGTCACAAGTTCCAGCCTCATACTTTGGGGGGCATTCTGTTACACGTGATTTTGGTCACTCTAATGATCTCTTAACAAGGGTGTATTCAGGCTCCCAACAAGAAATTTTTCTTGAGGAAAATGGCACTTATCTCCTTCCAAAAAACATCTTCTTAAAGTGAGCTCGCAGGCTACTTATAGCCTAGGGTGAGAAAATGCCTCATTCTCACAGGCCACCCACAGTTAGGGTGCGAACTTCTCGCAGTTTGCTCCATACATATGGTGCGAACCTGTTTTTAGGCTTGGAGAAAAGAAGAAGTCTCGAGGGTTCTAGAAGGCAAGCTTCTAGAAGATGAGTTGGAATTCATATGGTTAGCATCCTACTGACTTCTCTGATTTGGTTGGATCATCCTTATCCATGTAACCATCTCACCTCTTCCTATATATTGAGAGGTTTCTCAAGGAAAAGGTTAAGTTAAGCAATATTGAATGAAGAATTGGTGAAAGAATTGTGTGAGGAATTATGCTTGGATAAGAACTTGGAGCTCTCATTTGACCTATCAAGCTGGGCTAGATCTTCTTCATGCAATTATTGAACAAGTGTGTGTTGGAACCAAGAGCCACCGAAAGGAATCTTGCGACATCAAGGCTATCAGGTTGTAATCTTCTATTTCCATTAATATGATACAAAGGCATGCCCCTTTCCCATAAAATCATTATTATTTTATTGTGTAATTCCTTGATCATATGCATAGGTTGACTTTTGAATATACTTTGTTATCTTCACTTTGGTTGGTTTGTGTTGTCTTGGACTTGATTGCACGAGAGCACTGGAGTAAAGYGGGAACAACARAGACATAAGGAAGCGATMTAAAGGTATGTTACTTGTCCTTCTTTTCTTGTAGATTCAATGGTCACAACCTAGGGAAAGAGTAGTGCCCTGTCTTGTTTTKTTCTAGATCCAKGTGGATCTAGGGAGATCTRTTAGTGTCYGMACCTACCGATTTGTCCAATAACACAAGGCAACTCACATTGCTGAGAAATATATGHRAGAATTTGCTAAGTTGCATGGTGTACCTAAGACAATTGTGTMTGACAGAGATTCCAAGTKCASCTCAAACTTTTGGAAAGGGTTATTCAAAGGATTTGGGACAAATATGAACTTTATCATGACATATCACCCTRAGAMAGATGGTCAAATAGAAAGGRTAAATCAGGTAATAGAATATATGCCCAGGATGTATGTGATGGATAAACCATAAAAATGGGAATACTACCTTCACTTGGTAGAGTTTTCTTATAACAATGGGTATCAAGTATCTCTAAATATGAGCCCATTTAAAGAACTTTATGGTAGGAAGTGAAACACACCAGTGAGTTGGGACAACCCAACAAACCACATAGTAGTTGGGCCGGATTTGCTCTGAGAAATGGAGGAGCATATGGTAAAGATAAGGTAGAATTTAAAATCTTCCCAAGATAGGAAGAAAAGATGCACAGATAAAGGTAAAAACCAGAGAGAATTTAAAGTGGATGACCATGTGTTTTTGAAAGTGAAAGCCAGAAACAGTTCCCTGAAGTTGGGAATTTATTGTAAGTTTGCAGTGTGTTATTCTGTGCCATTTTAAATCCTAGAGAGGATTGGTCATGTGACATATATGGTTTCATTGTCTGCATCCTTGTGAATTCATAATTTGTTTCATGCGTCATTGATTAAAAAGTACGTACCTAATGCTAATCATATTATTGATTGGAATGTGATTAAGGTGGAGCCAGAAGGTTATTTTTGAGTGCGACCGGTTTGTATATTGGATCAGAAAATACAATAGCCCCATAATCAATCCATGGAGCTGTTAAAGGTCCAATGGACCTGGTATGGTCCTAAGGATGCAACCTGGGAGCGCGAGGATGCTATGCGAGTAGAGTATCCTCATATTTTTGAAGATTTTTGAAATTTTTGTATGTGGATATGTATATGATGCACTGAGGACAATGCATAAATAAGGGGGGC
>JASDQU010028127.1:1588-14467 GCA_032191745.1 Picea mariana | reverse complement strand
GGGTAAACTCCGCTGAAAAATGGAAAAGGGGGCTCAGAGTTTATGAAAGGGGCTAATCCTAGGGGGATTAAGTTTGAGGGAATATTTTATTAATATTTTCTAAAAGTATAATGTTATGGATATGTTTTTATCCTAAATTCCCAGGGGTAGGGAACTAGTCACCAAGTGGCTTAAGATACTTCTGAAGGTGACAAGTGTCAAGTTGAAGGCATGTAATATATATTGTTGGGATTAGTGTATTTAATGGATGGTTATTCATTTTCTCATGGGAAAAAATAGAGATTCATTTCAGGAAAATAATTCATTCTAAGGATTATTCGTGTTTCAGACTCTTGTGGGTAGAAGGGGGTTGGAAAATATGGAAAATCTTATTATTACCTTATCTGCACAAAGAGGAATGTAATGAGCTTTTGTTCTATATACATAGTCTTTCTATTGAAGAGGTGGGTTGTTAGGCCTACGAGAAGTCTCTTTGGGTGATAACTTTTTGTTGAAGAGGCGAGTTGTTAGGCCCATGAACATACTCTCCAGGTGATAGTTTTGCTGAGAATTGTTCCCTGGTGTGTTGGGAATTGGATGCAGGGCTCAGAGACTTCCTATCCGACCTATTTCTGGTAACCCTAGAAGGGAAGTAGGGAAGTCGAAGGACTGTAAAGAAGGGAAGGGGAACACTTCCTTTGGTGTGATAGGTGTGTGGGTTATGAGAGACTGTAGGTCATTTGCAACAAATGGCACCTTATAATGATCAATTTTGAAGAGTATCATACCTTATCTTGCCACTATGAACCCTTTTTTCCCTAGTGGAGTTAAGCCCCAACTCCGGGGTGACCTGTTGCTGAAATATTATGAGCAACAAAGTCTATGGTTGGGAGGATCATCTAAGTAATTTATGTTATTTTGTTAAATAATGTTGGCCCATGTAAGGTAGTGTTGTCATCCAGTATTGTAGCTTCTCTGTTAAGTCATCTTTTGACAATGATTATGAGTCTCTGAGGAAAGAATTGAATGGATGGGTTCCTATGGAGTAGAATGTGTACATAAGGAGTCTAGAATTCATGTCTGCATATAGGGAATTAGATCCTATACACAAGGAAATCAAAATTGGCATATGATGCTAAGGTGGTTGTGCACATGTTTGTACTATTTGATCAATACATTGTTGCACACAATTATTTGAGTTGATTTCACTGTTATAAGTGGTGTGGCACGACTCAATTTTGGGCTAAGCATGTTACTTCTAGTTAAACTACATAGTCTTGTGTTAGAGTAGAAACTGTGTAGTGTATTTTGGAATAATATTGTTTAGTAATAAGCTGGAGGAAATTACATTATGGTATCAGAGCAGTTTTTGGTTCAGATTGTGTGGCGTGGTCCAGCTTGGAAGGATGGGGATGTTACATAGTGTAAGAAACACACTACTACATCCATGCCATGAACAACTTCTATATCATGATTTCCAATAGAGGTTTCATGAAATGCGGTGGTCATTGTGAAAATGTGTGGCTTAAAATGGGTGATTATTCCTTGAAAACCCACATGTTTTCTATTGAAATTGATGGTTGTAAAAATGTCTTGGGTGTTGAATGGTTACGAGCATTAGGTCCCATCACCATGGATTTTAATGAGATATACATGAGTTTCTAGCAAGAGGGGAATCCCTACACATTCAAAGGAATCACAATCAGTTCTCTAGAGATCATCTTCCCCAACTGTATGAAAAATATTCTTAAAAAAAGGCATTTAGGCATTGTATCTTAATTCCATGCCATTCAATCCTTTGAGACACCTCCTCAACTCATCCATTCTTACATGTAGTTAGTCTTAGATAAACACCAATTTGTATTTAAATATATCCAAGGCCTACCACCCTTCAAAGGTGATCATGATCAATCTATTCCACTCATACCAAGTAGACTCCCACCTAATGTATGTTCATATCACCATCCATTTACCCCAAAAAAAGAAATGAAAAATATAGTTCAAGAGTTATTAGCTGTTGATGTCATCCAACGTAGTACTAGACCTTATTCGTCACTGGACCTCATGGTCCTCAAGAAATAAGGCACTTGGCACATCTGTCATGAATTTCAATCTCTAAAAAAAATAGCAATCAAGGACAAGTTCCCTCTTCTCTTCATTGACAACCTTTTGGATGAGATCAAAGGGGCTCAATTCTTCACCAGATTCGATATTCGCTCAGGTTATCACCAAATTTGCATGAATGAGGAAGATAATACCAAAACTCTTTTTTACACCCATGAAGTCCATTACGAATTATTGATGATGCCATTTTTCCTTTGCAATGCACCTTCCACCTTCCAGAGTCTCATGAACAAAATTTTCATCCATTTCTACATCATTTTGTCCTTGTCATTTTTTATGACATCTTGATCTACAGTAAACCTTGGCACACCCATGTCACCCATGTGGATCAGTTTTAACAACTACTTATTAATCATAAAC
Organism: Picea mariana; assembly: GCA_032191745.1. NCBI lineage: Eukaryota > Viridiplantae > Streptophyta > Pinopsida > Pinales > Pinaceae > Picea > Picea mariana. The sequence goes on along the minus strand of JASDQU010028127.1, from coordinate 12,004 downwards.
TCTTTCTCAAGAGGTCCAATTGTGCCCTTGGTTTCTATGAAGTGAAATATTTGCACCATATTGTTAATCATGATGGTGTATTTGGTGTACATGTGGATCTAAAGAAAATTGAAGCGCTGAAGGATTGGATCCATCTAAAAACTCTTAATATTTTAAGAGGTTTTCTTGGTCTAAATGGTTACTACCGAAATTACGTAAGGAACTATGGTAATATTACAACGCCCCTCACTACCTTTCTTAGAAATAATGCTTTCATTTGGAACAAAGTTGTATAACTAGCCTTCTAGTATTTGAATAATGTTATGTGTACAACCCCAATAATCACTCTGGTAGACTTCTCTAAGACCTATGTCTTTGAATGTGACACCTATTGTAAAGGAATTGAAGTAGTACTCATGAAAGAGGGATGACCAATGGCCTTTACTGACAAACAACTCTATGAGAGGCACTTGTGAAAATAAACTTATGAAAATTTTATGATGGTTATATTACATGTTGTGGATATATGGCATCCATTCCTACTCAAGCTACATTTTCAGATTAAAATATATCATCATATCTTGCAATAATTTCTAGAGCTTGAAAGGATTTTGTCCCCCAAGAAACAAAAAATGGGTCACCCAAATGTTGGGATATAAATATGAGGTAATTTATAAGGGAAAAGAGAATGAAGTAGCATATGTTGTCTCTCAAAAGTATGAAGTGGATGAGTCCTTTTCACTCTCCATCATAGCAAACTAGTTGAATGAATTCCACAAAGAATAGCTAACAAATCCCAAGATCTATCACCTGATACAACAACTTCAAATGTAACTCCATGCATATCAAGGCTACACTTGGAAAATGAAGAGATTTGCTATGAATAGCATCTTAATTTGAACAAGCATTTGGTATTTAAATCAATAATGTTTTATAAATTTAATGCCTCTCTAATAGCATGTCATTCAAGATTTCATAAAACATATGAAAGGATCAAACGTTCATTTTTTGGAGAAGGACCGATGAAGGACATATGCACCTTTGTGGAAAAATGTGACATTTTCCAACAACATAAGGAAGAAACAGTGCAACCTCCAGGTGAACTACAACCTTTACCCATTCTGCCAACTGTATGGATTGACATTTTTATGGACTTCAACATGGGGTTACCCAAATCTTTCAATAAATTCATCTTCATAGTTGTAGTTGATCACCTTTCCAAATATGCTCATTTTTGTGCTCTACAACACCCCTTTAAAGCCTCCATGATCACTCAAGTATTCATGGATAATATCATTAAACTCCATGGTATGACACAATCTATTGTGACAGAACATCACCCCACCTTCACTAGAAATTTATTGAAAGAGTTGTTTCATCTCCAGGGGACTCAACTGAATCTTAGCATTTCTTATCACCCCCACACTAATGGTCAGACTAAAGTTGTCAACAAGAACTTAGAAGTGTATTTGAGGTGTTGTACTTCAAAACAAAAAATCCCAATGGGTTCAATGTTTACCTCTAGTAGAATGGTGGTACCATAAAACTTATCAAGGTGCCACTTGAATGACTCCCTTCGAGGTTGTCTATGGAAAAAATCCCCCATCAGTACTATCCTACTTACTCGAAGTCTCTAAGGTGTAGGATGTAAACAAAACGCTCACAACTTGGGTCGACATTCTCTACACTCTCAAGGATAATGTGTTAATGGCTCAGAATAGGATGAAGCAACAAGTTGATCAACATCGTATCAAATATCATTTTGAAGAAGGGGATCGGGTGTTCCTTCATATACAACCTTATAAGAAGACCTTCCTCAAAGACAAACACCACCACAATATTTCTCCCAACTTTTATGGACCCTATAAGGTACTTAAATGTATTGGGCCAGTGGATTACAGATTGGAACTATCGAGCCACTCTAAAATTCATCCAATCTTTCATGTCTCCTACTTAAAGAAAGTGGTTGGATCTAATTTTCATATTCAAAATAGTCTTTCTGGATTGGATGATGAGGATTCCATTTTTTTGCAACCTAATGTATTCCTCAACAAAAGAGAGTGTCATCTCCGTCAATGCACTATGTAGGAGGTCTTGATACATTGGAAGGATACATCATGTGAGGATGCCACTTGAGAACCAACAAATCTCCTTCAACAATTCCCTCGTCTCCAGCCTTGAGGACAATATTTCTTTTTAAGGGGGAGGGAATGTTAGGGTCCTACCCTAAACCCCTAAGTAGATAGATAGTTTGATATGTATGGAGGCCAACTCTAGTAAATAAGGCCCATGTAGTATTATAAAAACAATAGTTGTAAGAAGGTTTATTATAAGGTTATGCCTACTAGAAAGTTCATTATCTAGAATTTTCCTAAGAGGTAGATATAAATATATAAATAAGTAGAAAAAATGTAATGAGATGTCTTTTGAAGTATAATGTTATCGGAGCTTTGATCATTTGGAGGTTTACCCCTCAAAGAGGAAAGTGAACATTTCTCTCATCAATAAAGGTATAACATTTAGTGATATTCTTGTTCTTTTATTGCCTATTGTTGTTGAAATATGTGATTTCTACAATAAATCATGGTAAACTCTATTATTTCTACTATGAATCTTCTAATTTACTAATATAGAATACCATAATGTTGAAACTATAACAAAAATCAATTGGGCCTTATGAAAATATGGCCTATCAACGACCTTTCAATTTATGCCCGACTTCGAAAGAAAGAACCATTTGGCCAATTTGAAAGAAGGTTGATCAAGCCCCTTTTGAAGTAATGCTCGATCTTTGAAAACTTTAAAACAAATGCCATCAATTTGAAGTGACAAACTAAATTTTTATAAAAAGGGCTATCAACCACTTCGAATATAATAGTTCAAATAAAAAAGGAAAGGCCATTGAACCTTTTTAAAAGTTCATCCTAAAGAAAAATAAAAACATCCTTCATGGACATTCATATTATCACTCTGAACTTGAAGGAAAAGGGTGGAACCATAAGAAAAATCTCAACTTCGAAGTAAGGGGCCTTGAATTCAATCTTAAAAAATCTCAAGAGCTCAATAGGTCCTTCTTTACTTTATGTTAGAATTTCACCTTCAACAATACCAACATACATATACATTTTGAATGCACATGCTACTAATAGCCCCAAATTCAAAATAATCAAGATAAATTTGAACCTGATAAACTCTAAGGCCATTTGAATTCATAAATGTGAATAACTAAATGATGCAACAAACCAAGCATGCATAGACTTTGCTTAAACTATAAATTCCACTTCGAACTCATTTATAAACAAATTGCATGCTTGATTTCATAATCATAACTATAAATGAAAGAAAAGAGATAGAACACTTATCTTTTCTACCAAAATGGTCCAAGAAACTCATTGTGTGTGAGAAATTTTCCACCCAACCCTAGGCATTCACTGTAAATTCCATCCCCAATTAAAGTTATGAGGAGACCAAGGGAAATGAAACTAGCTAAGGAATCTCATATCACTCACCCAAATCAATCGCTCTCGAGCTCTATTGGGGATTGGGTGTAACCTGATGTTATCCATCGATATGTTCCAGGTTGTAAATGGAACTATGCCGAGGCACCCCAGGTGATAAGACCCATAACAGATATTAAATCCATGTTGATTTACAATAGAAATTATGCAAAATTTATTGAAATTCTCTATCTCTCTCTCATTTAGAACTCTTGGCCCTCAAACATTACTAGAAACAAGATCAAGATGTTTGACCTGAAGAGGCATGTGTTCACGAGTGATTTAGATAGTTTTATTTTAGTTTGAAAGGGGGGATAATTTGAAAGAAACACAAAATAGATGTGTGAGGTAGATTTAAGGTGGATCTCACAACCTATGGAAAAAATAACGTGCTGAGCAATTAAGAATTCAACAGTTTTTACAAATATATCAAATCATTAAAATATGCATCAAGAAGTAAACATTTTCATATATCAATATATGGAGGCACCCTCTGCACATCATTAAATACAAGAAAAAATGAATTGAAGTGGTCATAAATTAAGAGGAAATCACTTCAACATCATAAACTAAAAAACACGCAGTCACACTATACATGTTATAAAAATTGTTGCTTGATATTTTATTAATGGGGATCTTATACAAGAAGACATGGAATGAGAGGGATGGATTTTACAAGAGCACATACTAAAGCATAACACAGGGGATGAATCTCTTGTAGCCCGTGGCCCTGAAATTTTTTTGTGTTTGAGGGGATTTTTTATCAGTCAACTCGGGTATAAGATACTCTTTAATTCCCCAAAATGTCGACCCTACAAATGAGCTTCCTTTACTAATTTATAATTCCTCTGACTTGAGAGAAAACCGCTTTCTTGGACCAATACTACTTCTTGAAGTTCTATTCCATATTATCAAAATCTTGATATCACACCTTGTTTCCTAACTGATTTCAACTTTTTATCTAATGTTATCGGATTTTACTAGGAAGAAACCCACTTATTCCATCATGTGAGCCCTGTTGATACTGTTATTGGGTGTGTTCTTCCAATCCAATTGAGCCTTGTCTTGAGTATGTCTAGGTGGCTCAATTGATTCCAATCATTTTATAATTCACTTTTATCTCAGCTGCTAGACTGATATTTTAAATGTTTCCTTCCAGTTGACAAGGCTTGGTGACATCAGATACAATGGGCCAACTCATTTTATCCTATGCTTCAAGCTTCTCCAATGCACTGATGGGATGGACTGATGCTCTTTAGGGTGGACTCCGGAATGCATGTTGTCCTTCAAAATCATGCTAATGATACCATAGAAGGACATTTTTGTAAAAATGTGACAAAAAAAATACGCTCCCAACACCTATAGCCAAGATGGTCCACAACCCACTCTTTAGCACAAAAATGACGCAGGTGGCTAATTATTGGGAACACATGTCATCTGAGTAACTCTTCTTTAGGACCCAAACCATTAGCAGATGAATGGGTAGTGATCTATTTTTCCTTCTCTTATAGGGGATTGACACATATTGTAGTAGGTAGCTAATGAGGAGCAACAATTTGCTATATTTGATGATATTTACGAAAATCTTGAGCTTCCGTGAATGCACATATTGGGGTGATGATTACTGAATTTTTTCAACCCTTAAGCACAAGTATGATCATGCATGAAGGATGGGAAAACATGATATCAAATATTTTTTTGTATGTTATGTCCCTTCCAATGGATCTGGCAGACTGCCAACTAATCTTCTCACTCTCTTGACAATTTTTCCCTAGTTCCTTTGTCTCTATACATGTGTATTTTCCCCCATGGTTAAGAGCCTTTGCAATTTGGAAAAAAATGTGCGAAATCAGAAATGATGTCATGTTGACATCAACATGTAGATGTGGATGCATGGTAGCTTGAGATTGGTCCATGCAGGCATTGAAGTGTCTTCATAGGCTCAACGAAAGTATGAAAAAGTCTATCATGGTGATCGAGAGTAATAGTGGGACCCCTTACAACAAATGACATTCTCTAAAAGGCTTGAAGGATAGATGGTAGTCTTATTGAAATCTTTCTTGAATTTCTAGGCATCCAAGTGGATTATCATGTCAACTTCAGGTGGCACTGAATGAGTGGTCCCACAGTCGATGAGTTGGATGGTGTATAATCTTGATGGGATGGGAATACCACTGTTACAACCCTAAGGGATTGGTTTCCTTTTCTGCATTTTACCATGCGACACCTCTTATCATTCGACATGTAGCTACTTGAAACCTTTGTCGTGCCCCAAGGCCACGTTAACTTCCGTATGCATTTCTGATGCGACGTGCGCTATCTATCGTTGATCAAGATCTCTTGCAACTGTTGGATGATAAAGTCTGTGCTCTTTCCTATGCTTGCTTTCTATGCCTTGGTTATATGACTCAGTTCCATTCGAGCATAGTCTTAAACTTATTTTGAGGGATATAAATGCATTTCATGCTCTCGATAAGTGCCCGAGCATTGAGAATGACTCTCGGGCCCTTAAGGATTGATTTTTCATTGTACATTTCTTGGTGTCTGTTGGGATCGTGCTTTGGTTGTTTTATGATGATGATTGAATCCTTTTTGTACCAATATTATATATGTTATTAACCATTTTGAAGAAGTTTTCGAAGGATTTTGTATCAATTCATCATAGATTTATAACAGGTATGCGTAATTGATGTTTTACAATGGTTTTGAGTTAGATTCAGTTAGATTCAATGTTTATAAGGGTCTAATGCATGATCTGTGTGTCACAAGGTGAATTCACAATGTAATTTTTCATCCGGTAGTGTGTTCAACACTTCATCCAAAACCCAATCCGATACTTCATCTGACACTGCATCCATCACTTGGAGCATAGGCGAGTTGGTGGTTGTTGCATTGATGGCTTGTGATGGGTGAATCAATGACCTAGGTTTTCTTCCCCCTCATGGCCTCCATCTACTAATCTCTTGACATCTCAGATTAAGCAGTTATGCTAATCGTTGAGTGGCTTGTTTTGTTTCTAGAAGCTAAAGGCTGTTAGAGAGCATTTAATGGGATTTACCATTTTTAGAGGAGGTCAACCCTTCCAGTGGTCGACATCTCAGATTGTAATCATTATAAATACCACTAGTAGTGGCCAGACTAGACAAAAAAAAAAGAATTGTTAGAATACATTTCACTGTGTAATTGAGACATCTCTACAAACTTGTGTTAAGACTGTGTTTTTTAATTTAATGACGGAATTGTGTTGATTGAGCTTGTGATTTGTTGTTGAGGTGTAGCCACGACCTGCTAGGGGGACCACCAGTGGTATGGGTGAATAATTAGATACATAGATTTTGTATTTCAGTTGTGTAGTTATAATTTACTTCATTTCCCCATTGTATGTGTTTTGTCATTTTAAATGATGTGTTTGTTGTTCATCAGTTAATTGTTTAATTTCCGTTTTGCATGTTTCCTGTAGGAGATAGTTGTTTATTATGACGTGTCTTTTATTTATTAGTGAATGGCTTGCAAGCTACTAACTTAGTTGGCATGTTAAAATTTAAATAGATTTCTGCAGGTAGAAACAAAGTAGTATTTAGAATAGATTATTAGTTTAAGACAAAGATTCTTTTGCAAGTTTCGATGGATCAATAATTGCAAGTGTTATTAATTGATTTAATTCTCAGTTTTAGTTATTCTTTCATGAATCCATTTTGTTTATCAACCTTGTTTTAGTGTGCTAGGGTAGAAGTAGAACTTGAATTATGTTTTTATAAGCATTTTGGTTTGAAATCTGAGTTTTTAATAATAGGATTAGCTTAGTTTAATTTATGAAGTTCCAGTTCTAGATTTGAATTGCAATTTTAATTAGAAGTTTGAATTTGAATTAAGTTTGTAGTCATAAGTTTATAGCCTTGTGAATTTACTTGAGTTAGCATAAGAGTGCATTTGAATTAAGTATAATATTTTTTTCTTATCATCGATGATTGATATATGAAATTGAGAGATCACATGGATTTTCAGGATAGTTAATATTTCTTCTATGATGGCTAAGATTTCGTTAGATTGCTTGATTCATACTTTTCATTTCTCCATAGAAGTTAATATTGAATTCATTCCTCTTGAGATATCACTAATTGTTAGATTCCATCGTGATTTTATTAGGCATCAAAGACAATCATCATCTTTGAGTTTCCTGTTATTGCAGATTAAGAATAGTTTTTGATTAATTTCTGAATACTGTCATGATGCTTTTGATTAAGTAAGTTAAGATTTCCCTTTGTATATTAGAGATGATTATGAGTTTTATATTAAGAATAGAGTTTACTTGATGAATAGTTTTGATAGGTTTATTTGTTGAATAAGTTTTAATAGGTTAGTTGTTTGATTGCTTACTTGCTTACTTGTTGATGCTCATTAGATTGAAGATATTGAATAGACTAAATTGTTGTTGTTGTTGCTCATTAAATGAATAGATTGAATAGATTAATTTTTGCTTCTCATTAGATTAAATATGTTAACTTGTTCAAATTAGGGTTTTGATATGCTTCTTTAAGAATAGTCCATCAATCCATTGTTTAAAGTTGCTTAGGGTAAATAGTTCAAAGTTCTTTCATAGGGTTTGCTAATTAATAGTCTTTGCTTAAGTAGAATAACCCTTAGATAGAAAATCTCCTTAGTTAGACAATACTTCCTCTATATTTTTTGCCTTGGCACATACAGTGCTACAAATCTAAGTTTACTTACCCCAGGTTGACAATTTAATTGAGGGATTTAGTGCATATAGAACACCCATAATTTTTGGTGTCGTTGCTGGGGAGTTGTCTCAAGGTAGGCAATAGTTAGGAAATAGATAATTTCTTAACCTTAGCATTAGTTTGGTGGCGGGGGAACTTTAAGACGAGAGGTAAGAACCTACGCATTTGTTATAACAGTTTCCCCCAAACCCAATGGTAGTTTTTCTTTTTATTTTCTTTCATGAACAAACCTAGGGACCCAAAGGGCAGATACATTAAAACTAAAACAATATTTTCGACCAAGGTTCCTTTTAACATTTTTGGGGGAAGGAACAATCCACTCATAAAATCCACATATTGATACCGAAAAAGTAGGGGTTAGCTCAACCCAAAGAGATAAACAAGTCTCTGAAGAGACCAAAAAAGGGAGCACTATAGAACAAAAAATTAAAGCATCAGTAATAGTGGGATAGGAGGCAAGACCACGCGAGCCTTCCATAGAACCAACCAACACAACATTTGTTTTCTCACCACCATTCGAAGACCCTAAATTTGTAGACATCATATACCATGAACAAGTGAATACTTTGTTTGGTAGTTCAACCAATATAATTATTTCCCAAGTTGAAACAAAAAATTTGGCACCAATAGTCTCAATCGGCTCAAATAGAGTCCCAGAAATCCAGGAAGTAGGAAGACCTTCCGATCAAAGGGATACCTTTCTTAGAAAATAACCTTGGGTGATCTAAAAATGAAGAGGACTTGTATTTCTTGAAAATATTTGCAAGTTAAATTTGATGTGTTGAAAGAAAATGGATCAACTTTGCAAACAAATCTTTAATAGGATTTACTCATTCAAGATGCATATAAACAACAACATAATCAATGAACAGAAAACACATAACACAACAAATGATAAAGGAGTTCACCCCTCTCTTGGGATACATCTCTTGGTCCAACTTCCAATGGATCATTTGTATTATTTTATCAAAGTGATAAAAAAATGTCCTTTACAATGCTCAAAATGACCAATAGACTGCTCCAATGGCTTCAGAATGTCCAAAAACCCCATAGCTGGGCTTTTTCGGCACCTCGTTTGGCCAAAAAATGAAGAAGATAGGATTCCTTGAAGTCTCCCCTTCAAGCTTGTTGTCTCTGCATCTACAAAATGCACCTCCTCTGGCTCAACCTAGCCCACACACAATTTAAAGCATAAAAACTTGGAACTGGGCACAATCGCACAACCGGTCTAGACTATCGAACCATTACGCATTGGCCCTAACTACCAAGGCCTGTGGGCACATGGCAGTCATATGACCGTGCGCCAACACAACATGGATCAATGTTTAAACAACCGTTGAAACCGTATGTCAAACCCGCGCGCATGTATAGTGGTCACATGGTATGCCAAACCGCACACATATAACAAATGGTTATAATATATGGTTACGGTGGTAACCACCGTAGCGCTGGTCGCATATAATATAACACATGACCACGGGCCGGGGCTTAGCCCCGCCTCGGTCCACACCCAAACATACATTACAACAATGTTAAATATATTGATTTGCATATATATTACAAGGAACATGCATGGGCATGCCAGTTGGGTGGCCTTTCCAAAAGCTTACCCTGCCCCCAGAGGTCACGGGGTCGAATCCTGCTGAGTGCAAAGGTTTTAACCAACAAGCAAGTGACACGTGGCAGCCTTTGATTGGGCCATGTGTCACATTCCCATTCACTGCCAATAAAACATGTCATATGCCAACTTCCCAATAACTGTCTACCACGTTAGCGTATGGCCTGCCACATCATCTGTATGGTCTACCACGTCATCATCCGTACGGACTGTACAAACTGTACAGTCAGCATCCTTTTTTTGCCTATTTGCCATTTTGAACAGAACATGATATATCTCGCTCCCAATGTTCATTTGAACCCAAATGAGTTGCGTTGGGTTCGAAACAACGAGGTCTACGCTCTCGTCCGATTTGAAGTGATTCCGAAGCACTTTGAATTTTTGAGCAAAGTTTGATCCCCTGATCACACCTCCCCATTGGAAAGATTTTGGACCTCCAAAATACTATATTCAGTCTATGTGAAGATGAGGGTATAGTTCCCTCACCCTTCCAACCTTAATCCACTTGGCTTTTCTTGGATTTGTACCTTTAAGACCAACTCAAAGATACTCCACATTTCCTCGTTTTGAAGTTCGCATTCTC
>JASDQU010028126.1:9885-26861 GCA_032191745.1 Picea mariana | reverse complement strand
CGTTATAGATAAGAAGATTTAAAATATCAAAAAAACACCTCAAAATGAAAAGGGGCGCTACCGGTAACACAATTTTTCAAAATGTGGTAAAAAATTGGACCCTTGAAAAAACGAGAACTTGGCAAAGTTCTCGTTAAGTTGGTAATATTGTTCATGCACCTTGCACACTTTTCGAGGGTCATTTATGATTCATTAATGTGTTCTGATTCACAAGGTAAAAGGTGGTGATTTGAGGTTAATGTGGATTAATTATTACTTGCTTTTCAAAATAACTTCCATTTATGGTTTGCGCATGTCCCAAAGGAAAGTGTACATGTTGAAGGGATGTTTTAGTAAATATTATTCATGAACTTAGCCTTTAAACAACTCAAAATCCATAATTCATAAGTAATAGTTTCATGTATATCAAAGTGCATTGAAAGAATAAGAAACATGTCAACTAGAAGAAGAAAATATCCTTTTTGTGGATATACTGCCAATTACCTCATGTGCCAAGACAAGGAATTCCATTGGTCAGTTGAATATCAATGGTTCTTGAGCCTAACTCATGAGAAGAAACTTAAGAACAAGATTTGGATGATTGGCCTAGTGAATGTTAGTTGCATGCCCGAAGTTTTTATTTTATTTTCGGGAGTTGGTTTCTTGGTGTTCCCACTAATTTGATTCAAAAAGTAGAATGACTCGAGTAGCAATGGAAGGAAAGAACCTGATTATGCTAACTCCCAAAATTTTCAAAAGGATGCTCCAACTGCCCGACTCCAACAAAAGTATCAAGCTTCTAGATGTTGATTCTTTCCTGGATTCCTAGGGTGGTGGGGTGAATTTGTTGAAGGACTTCATGGCTCCATCAACATAGATGTTGGCTACTCTTTCAACCATTGATATATCCATGTTGGTAGAGCCATATCAAAAAATTTCGTGGTTGTTCACACATTTCATGGGACAAGATTCAATTGCTAGCTATACAAAAATTAATGACAAACGAAGAAACACATTCCTTAAAGCACTTGAAATTGTTAAAGATCTTCAGGGCCCACAACTAGTAAGAGAATCCATGCTTATACCTAAGGAGAAATTGGAGACGAAATAAAGCATAATTAAAGCTTCATGGGATAGTGAGTTTGAAAACCTCATTGATTTTGTAGAAGAATAAATTAGACAATGCTTTGTTACTTTCATGAATGATAATGAAGACCACCTGGCATCAATGGAACAATTGCACTATGAATTTAAAGAAATGGAAGAATAAATATTCTCACTCTGGGTTAAGAAAGACATCACGGTTCTGCCAATGAAAGAGTACATTAAAGAGTGGCTCAAAAGATCGTTAACACAAATAGTTAATCCCAAATAACTACCAAGAAGCAATTATACTAGAAAGGTTACCCCTTTTGGTGCAAGAAGAGCAAGAAATCGATAGATTGGCAAAGAAAAAATAACCTACCTATTAGATTAAGCCATTGAGCTCCCCATTGATTGAATTTTTTCTTGATTTTATTTATTATACGCTTCCATAATTGAGAGGAAGAGGCTTGCTAATGGATGGGCATGCCTAGGTAGGTGAAGGTCCTCCAATCCTCTTTAAATGGGAAGGAGAGGATCCTAGATATGATTTTGATTACTAATTTGTTAGTGTTCCGGGGATATATTTGACATTTGTTAAAGTTAATATGACCTCTTGATACTTTCAAGAAAATATCCAATACCTATTTGAAGTTGGTTTCCATAATGGTGGAGGCTCCTCCTAAGAGAATAGTGTTAATGGTTTCCATAATGGTGGAGTGGTTGATAGCTTTGACTCCCCTAGCGATCTTGATGTCTGGGATATCGTATGTTCTTATTTCAACTTCTAATTTCCATTGAAGGATTCATCCATAATAATGTATAATAGAGGGGATAGAGGGCATCCATGTTGAAGTCCTCCGCTTGTTGAGAAAAAGGAGGCCGATCATCCATTTACCAAGGGACAAATACAAGGTTTAATGATGCAAGTCGATATCCATTGAACAAATGAGGAGTAGAAAACAAACCTATTGAGAACTTTGCAAAGGAAAGCATGATTTACCCTATCGAAGGAATTTTCCATATCAATTTTGATAGCCATGGCTCTTTCCTTAATGGATTTTCTTGAGTGAATTGCCTCTTGTACTAGGATGATATTACCCACTATTTTTTTATTTTCCATGAATCCACCATGATTTTCAGAAACAAGTCTTGGAAGGAAGAGTTTTAACCTGTTTGCAGTGATTTCTGATAGTATCTTGTAGGAAGCGTTACAAAGAGAGATAGGTCAAAAGAGAGAAAAAATAGAAGGATTAGATTCTTTAGGTACAAAGGAAAGAAAGGTGGAATTGGTGTAACCCTCCATTTGATAGGATTTTTGAACATCTTGATCATTCTTAAGAGATCTATTTTGATGAATGACCAACATGAGCGATATAAGTGAATAGAAAACTATCAGGTCTCAGTGCCTTGTCAGGATCAAGGCCCCAAATAGCTCTCTACACTTCTTCTTCTTTGATGACTTGAATGAGCTTTTTGTTGTCAACTTAAGAAATGATATTATAAATATTTTCCAACATATCTGCCAATTTTGAGAGGCTAACTTCGTTACCTGATTTGTATAAATCCTCATAATGTTAAAAAAAAATATAACAAAACCTTATTACTAACTTAAAAATAATAAATTTATAATATTCATACTCTCACTCATAACTACTCTACAAATCACACAACAAAATTGAATAATTATATCTCTTCTCATATGAATCAAATTCACAACCATTAAAATAGAAAAAAATAAAAATAAAATAAAAAATCGCATTACTACGATTTGTAAACATATGAGAGTTTCTGAGAAAAAAAATTATTTTGTTTTCCACATGGCCATGGAATATAGAAATGTTATAATTTAGTTCCCTTACATGATGAGCATGCATTTCCTTGTGTTAGGAAAGAAAACTAAAGTGAAAAAGTTATAAGTGATGTGATTATTAGAAAAAAAGAAGAGATAAAGTGAAAAAGTCTCCAAAAACTTTATAATGGATTAGGTGACGTGTGTATGAGTGTGTTGCAAGACTGTCTAGATGCAACTCCTATAATCAACTAGAAAAGTCCATGGAAACTTATTATAAAATTAATGCAAGATTACATTGTGTTTACCCCCTTCTTCAATCCGAGGGTTTCCAAGTGGAAGAGCTTATCATTTCATGTGCGGTCCCAAGAAAACATTATAATGTTAACAGTAAAAATGAGTGTAATATATTTGAGTGGTCCCTTGGTCATGCAAGGAAGAAGGATACCTTGAAAGTTAACTTAGGCCTTTTCAAGATTTAATACTAAAATTCTAATTTAATATTTATGAGAGGGGATTTGTAAATGAAAATAAAGAAACAATTAAAATTAACATAAATAAAAATTAAAATAAATAAAAATGATATATATATAGTGATAATAATGATTGCTATCAACATTTATTTTTTTTAAATTAAAATGTAATAATATTTTAATATTATCATTATTTTGGAAAGTGATTTCTTCTTCAATGATTTAGTTAAGACTTTGTAGTTTTATGCCAACTCTATTAGAGTTACATTTGGTTTGGTTAGAGTTTCAAGTAATATTGGGAAGATTTTTGTTTTCCATGTGGTTAGAGTTTGAAGTAATATTGGGAAGATTTTTGTTTTCCATGTTGTTTATCTTGTTCTTGTACATTAAATACCTAGCCATAGTCATGCTCTCAATGGGGGGAAAGAGTCGTTTCTATGAGGAGGATATAAAAGACTGTATTGCCTTTAATTTTAAGATTATAAGTTATAAAACACTTTTGAATTTTCTCTATCTTTCTTCATGATTCTATGGAGATGTTGTAGCCCCAAAATTCACAACCATATAAGATAATAGGAGTGATGAGTGTCTCAAAGAGGAGTTTCTTCTTAACCCAAAGCTAAAGTTCCAATGATTTATAGTTGTTTTCAAGGCCATAATAAGTTTTCCACCCTCTATTTATCCTTTTCTGAATGCCATACTTCTAGTTACACTTGCGATTAAGATCGATTCTAAGATATTTATATTAAGTCACTTCCTTCAAACTATTGTTGTCATACACAAAACTATCATGAGCAATATTTTTGGAATTGATTATTATCTTTGTTTTGTCGATGTTAACAATCATTCCCATACTAGAGAATAAATACTTGAGAATTTTAAGTTTCTTATCAAGATCATGGGGACACCTTGCATAAGAACAATATCGTCAATGTAAAGAAGAAGGATGATGACTAGTCTAGCTACAATCATCCTAGCACAAGTTGCTTCTTTAGAACAACCCTCTAACATGTTGATGTATATGCCAAAAAGGGTAAGGGACATGAGACAACCTTTCTTAACTTCTATATTACAATTAATTTCTTTTGACAAACCCTCAGTGTTCCTAAACTTGGCAATAACATCCTTATACAACCTTATTGTAGTAGCTCTCAATCTGAAAGGAACTTTTATCTCTTCTTATGTATACTAAAGGTTAGTTTTGGGCACTTTGTCAAACATTTTTTTACTGACCAACCCTTAGTGTTCCTAAACTTAGAAATAACATCCTCATACAACCTTATTGTAGTATCTCTCAACCTGGAATGAACTTTTATCTCTTCTTATGCATACTAAAGGTTAGTTTTGGGCACTTTGTCAAACATTTTTTTAAAGCCAATGAAACAACATGAGAGGTGGGATTTATTATTGTGACATTCCTCTGCGATGATCTTAAGCATAACAAAGTGGTCCACAATAATTTTAAACAAACATCCCAAGTGTAATATATTTCAGTGGCCACTTAGGAAAGGAAAGAAAAGAGATAAGGGACCTTGAATGTTCCATCAACCTTTTCCAAGATTTGATACTAAGGTTTTTAATTTGATATTGTTTTATGTCATTTATGATTTGGAAAAAATGATTAATAAAAAACAAAAAGGAAATGTTTAAATTAAAGGCATAAATTATATTATATGTATAAAAAGTGTCAACTGGGTTTAGCTTGGGTGATTGGGAGGAATGACTATGATCTTCCTCATCTAGGTTCAGTTCCCACAAGTGACATGTTGTAATGACTTTTAACCTTGTTGATTGAAATACAATTATTGTAAATATATTTTAATTTCAATTTCACTAAGATGAATATACTTTTCTTTTATGTTAAATATTAAATTTAAATAAATTTTATTAATTTTAGTATGCAACTTCCCAATACATATAGTGAAACAAGGCTCGAAGCCATTGCAACAATATACTCATTATGAGCTCAACATGTCATTTATGAGAATTGAACATGGGTGGAGAGGATAACAATCATTCATCCTAACTATCCAAAGTAAACACATTGTCAAAATATTTTTAATTGAAAAATAAAATACTTTATATCAAAACATAATTTTAAATGAATTTTATTAATTTGTCTTTTTCAAAATATTTTTGATTGGACAACAAAATACTTTATACTTTTCAAATATAATTAGATTAAATTATTAAAACAAAATTATTTAAAAAACTTAAATTAATTTTACAAATAAAAAACATATAAAAAATTAATTATTTTTAATTTATTTATATATAAATAATTTATTTTTAATAATACTATGATTATTTTTCAAATATAATTAGATTAAATTATTTAAAAAAATTAAATCAATTTTACAAATAAAAAATATATAAAAAAATTAATATTTTTTAATTTATTTATATATAAATAATTATTTTTTAATAATACTATGATTGAGGGATAAAGATGTCATGACATGTAAAAGTTTCCACTGAAATTCTATTTTTCTTAAAAGTTTCCGCCTGAAATTCTATTTTTCTTAATCTATGTCCTTCACTTATTTTAAGTTTTTAGAAAAAATCAAATTACTAAAAATTTTAAACTATGTAATTTTTAATTCCTTTTATTTTTCTTAAATTATGTCCTTCACTTATTTTAAGTTTTTAGAAAAAATCAAATTCCTAAAAATTTTAAAATATGTCCTTTTTAATTCCTAAACGCTTCTCCATATAAAAAATTGCTATTCCATATGGTTGAGATCTTAGTCACCATATTTGACGAATTTCAAGCTTGAAATTCGAAATTCATTAATCTTTAACATAATTTGATTTTTTTTTTTGTAAGTAAGAGAAAGCTATATTAATTTGAATAAGATATATATAGATGCGTGAACTGTATCAAATGCCAGAAAAAACATGACAAACTTCTGCAATAAAAAAGAGTAGGAAAGTGTGCCTGCCCCAGAGGGGAAACTAGGCTAAAAAAAGCATAATCTGTCTTCAAATATGAAGTTTATGTGACCAATTGTGTTTAGAAGGACTACTAAGACTTCCTATGACATAAAAAACTTGGTATAAAGAAAACTGAAAAAACTATGAAGCATGTTATTCCTTTGCATGAGGAATCCGAGAGAAAGATGGACCCATGACGTCTAAGTGAGCAACTGCAGTAGAGGACGATGTCCATAGTCAACTCGCATTAGGAGGTTGAAAGGTGTCTCCATGAAGTTTAGCTATCCAAGTCACCATCGACAAAAAATAAGCATTCTAGTCCTCGAGTGTCTCCATACAATGCTTCAATTGGCAAAAATATTCATCTTTAGAGAGCATGCTTAGAGCCACCATGGTGTTTTATGTGCCAATAGAGTTCCAAGGTCCTAAAAAACTTGGAGTTTTGAGTTCTAGTGCATCATAGGTCCAGGATTAAGTCACCCACTTGCTACTCAACCTCCTCATCATCCTTAAATTCCCCGACCAACCTAACCTCAGTCTCCAATGTAGGCATGGTCTCCTGATCTTCCTCAGGCACAAAATAATGGTAAAAATATGCAACAACGACATCATCCCTTACATCACACAATGAACCAACAAAAGAGGGATGGGTCTTACGACCATGGGGAGCCATGAGATTGCAAGACATAGACGTTCGAGAGCTAGACACAATCTTGATGAGAACATATCTTGATTTTCTGAGGTAGCAGAGCCATAAAAAAAAAAAAAACATGGCTTTCTCCTAGTTATTTATCCACATTGGAACCAAAATTCCCTTCACTTGCAAACATATTGAGCTTTCATTGTGCATCCTAAGCATGGACATCACCATTATGCTAGGGTGTGAATCGAGTATCCAACTCGTACAAGCTCTCATACCCACAATCCACTAGATCCTCTCCATTAACAATAATGACGCTTCGTCTCGAATGAAGTACATAACCCCCAGTTGCCATATCCTATGATCCGTCCACCTATTGCATGGGGTTAAGAGCCATCACCTTCACACAAAACACACTATCACCAGGACAAGTTAACACCCCATCCAGGGAACATAATTTGTACTTGAAGTTAAACTTTAAGTTGGATTTCAAGACAAATTTATTCAAATTTTATGGAATTTCGAAATTATTTGCTGGAGAATCCACACTTGGTGCCATTTTGTCATCGACGTTTCAAATCCGAATCGGGATTCATCATCAGGACTAATCGTGAATTTGAGAGCTTGATGATCTTAATCCATTAATAGTGTATATGCAGGACACAATAAGATAACTAGGTCGACTATCTATAAACCCTAATTGCAGAGCTAAATAAAAATTAAAAATAAAATCAAATTAATTACTAATAATAATATATCATAACTTGTACCCCGGATGGGGTGACACGACACACAGGGTCATTGACACCTGGACAAGCACTAAGTGTTGGCTTAACTGCGGATGGCAGCCACCCACGCACTAGCATTTACAGTGTGGGCAGGCCATCGTAGGGTTCACTTGACGGCGAGGTTCCCTTGAGCGATAATTTACTGCTCCCGCGAGTTCAGTCCGATCATGGATTCGGAAGGACAGATTTCAATGGAGGTTAGTTATGAGTTACTTTACGAGCCAGGATGGAGGCAATTTACTATGTCATTTGCTCGTCAGTCCATCACTTCTACTATGCACTTTGGTGAGGGCTCTTTGTTCGCTGGGAAAACTTGTCTGCGAAGATTAGCTTGGGTTTTGCCCTTGCTGTTGCTCTGGTCCGGGCCTTTCAGTCTTGCGCTGTGTTTTTGTGGAGTCGGCATTCACGACCCGGTTTCAATGGTTCCCGAGCGTGCCAGGTCTCGTTGGGGCTCGGCATGGGACGCTCACAGAGCGCAGCGTCGAAGAAAGCAGCAATTGGAACGTGCTCTCACTTTGGCGTCCTCAATTCTTCGTAAAAGGGCTCGAGAAGAACGGCGACGGCTGCTCGACACCATTGTTGAGAGGAAAGCTGGCTGCAGTAGGGATGGTTTCAATTCCAATTTGAGTACTGTGAGGGATGTCGAGCACGAGACTGAGTGGCCCTCCTGCATAGTTGAGGAGGACCCGTCCATTGGCGACTTTCCATGCATGGAGGTACCCTGTGCCATGAAATGCTCTGTTCGAACATTGACTAGAGACGATGAAGTCCCAGGCTATCTCGTCGAAGAAATTCCTTGGCCGGAAGACTCGCCTTCGCCTCACGCTGAGGAGCCCACGGACAATGAGGCCCGAGCGGAGCAGAGACTGGAAGCGACAGGCTTGGAGGAGGATTTGGAATCGGGGAATGCTCCTCGCAGTGGCTCAGGTGGCGAACTGCATCGTTTTCATCTCAGCGATGAACACCTGGCCTTGGTCTACGAGCTTCGTAGCCACCTGGCCGACATGGAATTCAGGATGCTCCTCATGAACCAGCATTTAGACATTCTCCTCGGCGCGTTCTCCGATGTTCCAGCTCAGCACAAGTGTCCCTTGTGTGTGCAGGAGTTCTTCATTCCAGCGAGGCACAATTGGCAGACGGGTGAAGGTGACGGCACAATGGATAATTAGGTTTTACTATTTCCTGACTTTTGTTTATTGTTTTCCTGTTTCATGCACTCTTGGACCATTAGCACCTGTCCTGGTTTCCTTCGGGCAGGACAGGTGCTTCTCAACTATATGTATTATTGCTAAAACTGCTATCAGACCCTCAGCTATATTGGNNACTTTTGTCTAAAGTTCTGTGATTATCTAATATAGAAGGTCCTACCCTCCCTTTTTACTTAAAAAAAATACATATATATCATAACTTGTAATAGTGAATATATATATGTGTGTGTGTGTGTGTGTGTGTGTGTGTGTGTGTGTGTATAAGTCTAGTTTAAAATCTAATAGTTTGTTTAATGGTGTTTTTAAATTAATATAAATATATAATTAAAATATAGGGTTAGAATAAGTTTAATTTAATTTTTAGTATTTTCTAAACTCCAATTTATATTTAAGATATAGAGCCTAATAAAATAAAGATAATTAGTGATAATTAATAATATATCATAAGTGATTTTTAAGTGTTGATATATCTAAATATGTATATAGGTCTAGGGTTTCTAATAGTTTGTTTAATAGTGTTTCAAATTTGTGTATGTAAATATAAATCTAGGGTTAGATTTAGATTGAGTTTCATCTTATTATATTAATTATTAATATTTTTAAATGATTGTATATTATTTGAAACTCTATTAGGTTAAATGGAATTACTAGATTATGGAAAAGTGAATTTTATAGGATTATCATTATTCGGTCTGAGCATGATAAATGGTTAGGAATTTAATGTACTACTAGGTAGTAGGGGTTAATTTATGATTTAGGTTTTAAGTGAATAGGATATAATGAGTATTAATATATAAAGTGTCATATGATTAGGGTAAATATAGCTTAATTAGTGATATATATAGTAATAAGTTTTTATAATTAGAATTGTGTAGTGGGTAGTACAGGGTTAGTTAGACCTCTAAATCTAGTTATCGACTCAAAAGTAGAACATAAACAAGCAAGGAAAAGGAGAAGGAAGGTGTCATACCTGATTAGATCTGTGAGGGTCCTTAAGTTGGTTGATTAATGGGTGCCAAATGATGCTCACCTCTAGGCCACCGTCTCTATTCATATTGTTAGGGTGTTTGATTATTTCTAGAGCTTCTCTTAAGCGTCTCTTGTAGTAATGATCCTCTTTTGCTAATATCTTAGTATCCTCAAGAAAGGCGTGATGTTTGGTTTTAAGTGAGTGTTCTGCTAAGGCCGAAGTGCGAGTGCGTTCATTTCTAATGTCTGCTTCATGTTCCTTAATCGTTACCTAAAATGATCGTCCGGTTTCCCCAATGTAACACTTACCGCATGAACAAGAGACCTTGTAGATGCCTTTTCCTTGTTGTTGGTCTATAGGGTCCTTTACAGACTTCATTCTTTGTCTGATAGTAATTAGGGTTTTGAAAGAGGTTGCAATTTCTTTTCTTTTTAAAACCTTTGCAATCTTGTCTGTGACACCCCGAATGTAGGGAAGAAAGGCCTTTATTTTGGAGGTTTGATCATTCTGGACACGAGTCATTCTATCATTCTTATCCATTTCCTTTTTGATGTCTCTATATCTATATCCAATGTTCTTAAATACCCTGGTTAAGTGGTCTATTTCCTCCTCTAGATGTTCTTTGTCAGAGATTCTCGCTGCCCTTATGGCCATGGTGTTGAGAACCCCCATCTTTTGGGAGGGATGGTGGTGGGAATCCGCATGAAGGTAGCTATCTGTGTGAGTTTTCTTCTTGAAGACCTTGTGTCCTAATGTACCATCTTGTTTTCTAGTCATAAGTATGTCTAGGAAGGGTATGCTATTGTTTTTTTCTAGTTCCATGGTGAATTTTATGTTCTTAGAAATACCATTGAGGTGCTCAAAGAATCTGTCCAGTTATTCTTTTCCATGAGGCTACTTGATGTTGGTGTCATCAACATATCTTTTCCATCTAGATGGTCTAAGGGGGTATGTTTCAAGGGCATTTTTCTCGAACTTCTTCATGTAGAGGTTGGCTATGATTGGGGATAAAGGGGATCCCATGGCTACTCCACTTGTTTGTTCAAAAAACTCTCCTTGGAAGCTGAAGAAGGTTGATTTTAGACAAACTTCTGCTAGTTTGGTTGTTTGAGGGTCTGTGACTTCATTTATAACTTGAATAGCCTCATTTAACGGGATTTTAGTAAAAAGTGAAACCACATCAAAGCTAATGAGCATATCCTTTGATTCAATTTTCTCTTCTTTTATGAGTTCCACGAAGTCTCTTGAATCCTTGATGTATGAGTCTTCTTCCAACTAAAGGTCCTAGGATCCTTACCACGTACTTAGCTAGTTCATAGGTTGGGGAACCAATTGTGTTGACAATTGGTCTCAGAGGAACTCCTTCCTTGTGGATCTTAGGGAGTCTGTATATTCTAGGGGTGATTAGGCAGCTTGGAGTTAGTCGTGTCTTCATTTTTTCACCTAGGTTAGAATCTTTTATGGCTTTTTTGACTTCTTTGATGACCTTGGATATTGGGTTGTTGTCTAACTTTTTATAACTGCCAGTAGTGGTGAGATGCTCTCTCATTTTGGTGTTGTAATCCATTCTATTCATGACTACGGTAGCTCCACCCTTATCGGCTTTCAAAATCACAATGTTTTCATTGTTTCTGAGATTCTTGATGTTTTCATGCTCATTTTTTCTGATGTTATTCTTCGGTGGTTTTTCATTCTTGAGGACCAAGGCGCAGTCCTGCCTGATCGCATCCTTGTCTTCTTCACTGAGGTTTTTTATGTTGTCTTCTACGTTGCAGACTATGTTTTCTATGGGAACGACTTTCAGAGCAATGGAAAAACCCAATCCTTTCTTCAAGATTTTCACTTCTTCGTTGTTTAGATCATGGATGGATAAGTTTATTAACTTTTTATCATCATTTGTTGTGTCATCTTTGTTTGCGGCGTCTCTTTTTTCAGCGAGTTTTTTCGGTTTACTTGCATGGCGTTCATTTGCCTTGCATCCCTCTCCATCCGCTTTGAGCACGGTGCTGGCATCTAAAACTGTCCAGGGATCTGTCCTTATCTCACACACGAGCTAAAGGTGAAGTTTGAAGGTCAATTTTGATAGCCAGTCAAGAGCTGCATGCGTTCTCCTAATTTCTCCTCGGATTAGGGCGCGACTTAGCTGTTGGAATTTACTTTTAAATCTTTTCAATGTTGACTCAAAATGGAATGACTTGATTAATTATTGGGTGTCGGTTCCAACTAGGAATGCACCCAACAAAGACAATTCATCTAAATTACAAGTAAACTTACAAAAAAATACAATTTGCAAGTTACAATGCAATTCAATCTTGATTTGATTTGACACTTGCAAAAAGAACTATTGCAAGTATATTTCTCAAAATTAATATTAATTTTGAAGTTGGATTGATGTCTATGTTGATTTG
This sequence comes from Picea mariana, assembly GCA_032191745.1. NCBI lineage: Eukaryota > Viridiplantae > Streptophyta > Pinopsida > Pinales > Pinaceae > Picea > Picea mariana. Next base: position 14,586 of record JASDQU010028126.1, on the reverse strand, counting down.
TTGTCGAATGTTGATGTGACTAACAACTTGATTGCTTGATTATGTGTTGCAACTGCTCGATTGCAGGTGATTTGATCTTATGTGTTTGAATTTCATTAACTTGCTATATACTCCGTAAATTACAATTATGTTTATGTATAATTAGACATTAGAAATCATAAACATCAAATAGAATCACCACCATCCACGAAAAAAATTATTCTTAAACTCCCTTACTCAAGTTTTGAGACAAATACAGAATATTTCAATACCAAAAAACAATATTTTTATTAAAAAATCAATTTACAAAGAGAATTTTTTTATTAAAAAATCGATACAAGATCAAGCTTCCAACCTAAGTATTTTTCTCTCTTTTGAATAAAGAGAAACCTTATTGTTAAATGAACATTAAACATCTTTTGTCTACAAAATTTGGATATATATCCAAAAAGTCCAAATACCTTTTACAATTACAAACGGAATGTTTTACTTTCAATTCTCAAAAGTAAAAACATTAAAAAAAAATGTTTTATTTCAAGAACCTTTTGCAATTCATATAACCATTCCTTTTTATTTATTTATTTAATTTTACGTTAAAATTTTTACATTATATTTATTTATTTATTAATTATTTTTACTTTAAAGTTTGTGTATTATGTAACTTTTACCAAGTACATTGGTATATACTTTTCAAAAAAAATTCTTTGACTTCCTATCAAAAGTTTGTGGAGCAAAAACTGGTATCGAAATTAAAATTACCTTGAAAGATTATGCATGCGCTTGGAGTCTTGGATGGTGAGTATTGGGATTCCTCTCCACAAGTGTGTGCATCAGCTCCTCACGTGGACTTATGGGAGATGAGTACGAGAGAAGACCGATTCACTCGGTTCATTTTCCAAAATCGGATTGGCTCGGTGCTAAACGTTTCTTTTTATTCATCGTACTTCTACTTCTACTTGGCCTCATCAGTTCTTGGCCTGTTTTGACTCTTCGAATTGACAAATTGCCACTTAGATTAGGATTGCTTCACCATCGATCAACGATCTATAAATGGACATGTTTTGTCAACAAATGTTGAAAAAAATCTAGAAGGGGTAGGGTATGTATACTTTCATAGACTTTACCATTCAAATCGCTAGACGGAGGGGGGTCCTTTGTCCTACAAATAAGGGGGTCTCATACACCAATTTGGTATCTGGCTTGGTCGTGACCTTAAAATTAGATTATTATTATTATTATTATTAAATTTGATGTGAGGAAAAACTATGCCACAAAGGATGAATCAAGTTGTCAAGAGTGATATTCTCCATAGGAGAGGCCATGATTTTCTCTCTCTATTGCAAATTCGTCATAAAGGTGTGAGATTTGAATAAAATCACGATTTGTGGAATTAAAGAGCCACATCTTATTGGAGAAAGCATGCATGTCACTTAGGTCATGTTCTTAAAAGAGTGAAGGTATTGATTTGTGTTGTTCTACCAAAAAATAGTTTTCCTTTGGGAGGGTCGAAGCCACGCTTTAGATTTACGGGAGGGAGTGTGTAGGCCATGTGTAGAGTAATAGAGTGTGTGCTTTAATGTCAGAGAACACAAAAAAAAGGCCATCTGATTTGCACAACACTTAATTGTAGTTGAATCAAGTAGATCTAATCTAGTAAGATATGAATTACAATAACATTCATATGCCTTTGAATTCTTGAGGTCTCTCAATAATAACATATCATGGAGCAACTACAAAGGTGTTAGGTGTTCTTAAAACTAAAGAGCGTCCATATTAAACATGCAATGAATAATTCTCGAAAATATATTAAAAACAATTTGCACCTTAAATTTAACAATCTTATCTTTTCTATCGTTTGTCCAAAATGCAAATCTATTGGTGTAAACACCTTATCTCAACTCACACTTCACCTCCCATGGATTACTACCATGGAACTACTAGGCCCCATAAGATTCAAAGAAGCTTTGATACCATGTTAAGAAATAGAACAAGACATAAGATAGAACCAACAATATGAGGGAAAAGGCCTAAAACAATCTTGTTTTCACTGTATTCATTCAAATGATACAAATATATAATGTATCAATGAAACCACCTCTAAAACTTGATTTTCTCTCACACTAACACCTCATCAAAAGATAAGAACAGGAGGAGGCAAAGTAGGATCTAGAACACACCTAGGATAAAAAACTACATCCCGTAATGTGAAATATACAAAGTTGATGTACGAGTTCATGATTGTATAAGGTGTCATAGGATAACAATGGTTAGTGTCAATCGAGACCAAGTTTGATTTATCAGACCTTAATAAAAGTAAAGAAATACTTGGTTCATTTTATAATTTTATTTTTGTTCTTGAAAAGGTTTAAGAGAAGAATTCCTAAATTAGCATAGTTTCGATGACTAAAAACATTAGGAAAGTTGGTATTGTAACAAATATTTTGAAATTGTGATATAATGTGGGTGTATGAAAGACATTCTATGAGAAAGTGATTTTCACCTTCAACACTATTAGTGTCACAAAAATGACAAATTATTTCAACCCATGAAATTTTAGGAATTGTCCAACACCCTGTTTCACAATGGAACTCATGAGAGTTTGTTCTTAATTTAGCAATGTTGATTTCCTCTTTATGCTAGTTGTTAAAACACTTTAGAAAATTTCAAATAAAAATTAAAATTTTGAAGTCTTTTTTTTTAATATTTTAAAAATAAAATATGAAAAAATTAGTGTTGTAGGAAAATCCCCCTGCGGAAAGGTGAATTTCCTTTTGGATTCTAGACCCGTATACCAAGATAGAAAGATGCTAACACTGGACACTAATATCCCTTTGAATGTAATTACCTAATCAGAAAGAGAAGGAGAAAGAAGAAATTGTGATGCACCTTATTCCAATGTTTGTCCTTGCTACTCCAACTTGAGCTTGATCCCCAAGCTCTTTGGCACTGTTTGACACCTGCAATGAAATGGACAACAAGAAGACAAACTACTCCTACTATACTCTATATGATTAGTCTAATCAAATCCATCTATAACAGACAACATATGTAAAGTTCCACATATTAGAAGGGAATAGGCCAAACATATATTAATGAGAACTCAAAAGAGATACTTACAAACTGTAGATGAAGTTGCAGTAGCCCCTCCAAGTCCTCCTCGTCCAACCCTTGCACAAAGCTCCCAAAATCATAGGTTTGATATCCTAAAGATTTCTCTCAAGACCATAGGTTTGATACCTCCAATATGCCTCCTCATCTCCATGGAAAGCCCTCATTATATAGGATTTGGAGGCTTAACCACCATGGAGAGGATCACTCATCAGATCCACTAAAAAGGGATCTGAAAGATACTTACGGAGAAAATATCTTTTTAAGGATTTTAGGGAGGAAATATCTCTCAAGGATTTTAAGGAGGAAATATTTCAACCATCCATGAGATCCTCCACCTTCCCTAAAAAATAGGAAACTAAATATGAGGTGAATTCTCACACTTAATTAATTTCTTTTTCATGAATATTAATAATAATTCATGTGCACTTGATTCTCACACTTAATTAATTTCTTTTTCATGAATATTAATAATAATTCATGTGCACCTGGTATTTTTTCCGTCATGTAATATATCCCTCCTCCACATTGACTAGGGATTGTGACATAGGTTATTCCATGGTGTCAAGGTGTATGAGACACTTATATGTCACTTACGACACTTAGGGTGAGGTACCTAGGTGTGCAAATTTCATGTGTAACATAATTCCCCCTAAAGTGTGAGGTCAGAAAAGAATGATGGCCGAAACACTTTACAAATATTTAATGCAAGGGTGTGGCATTGGAGAACCTGGAAGAAGTTGCAAACAACCATCAAATAGTATTAAAAAGTGTTCCATTTCCAAGGTAGGCATACCTATTCTTAGAATATGAGATGACTCAAAGCACGACTGTCGAACAATACACTGCGGATCCATGAAAAATATTGACTAAGGATATGGCCACCAAAGATACAATGTGAATCCATACCTCCATGACATGAAATGATCGTAGCTACGAGAAATACATAGTGGAGCTACAAGATGATTAAACATAGCCACAGACCAATACAATGTGAATCTATGTGACAATCTATATATCAGCGTGCTCAAATGATCTCCTTCGTAGCTTGGTAAAAGCAGTTTAACAGAGTGAATTCTCAACCCAGGGTCTTCGTCGCAATCCCCATGTTATACAAATCTAGACATGTGAATAGATGTTTTGATGTCGAACATGGTAGAAACCACTTGATTACCGATCATTGAGGTAAATCGTTAACAAGTGCGAGGGAAATCACCAATGATGTCAATGACTCCCAAGGTACCCTAGCACATTCCAACGAATGTGAATAAATGAGCTGAGGTTGAACATTCATGAAATCATCCGATCAGAGGTCAATGATGTAAACCCACTGTCAAAAGTGAGGAGGCATACCATTAAGGCATGTAGGTCCCAACGTACTAACTGGTTTCTAAGTCTAATTCTTGGATGATGTGTTGAAGTCGACAGGAAAAGACTCATCGAAGGAGGACCTTGATATATCCCCCGTCAGCGACACGAAACTAAAATAGGAAAGTGATGTAAGATGGTGATGAGTATGTGTTGGAAATACTAAAACAACTGAGAGGGGGGGGTGAATCAGTTGTATATAAGCTTAAACAATTTTAAGTCTGTTAAAACATTATTAATCTTTCT